>CAKNWT010307201.1:13192-29383 GCA_932066315.1 Andricus coriarius | reverse complement strand
ACCAGAACTTACTATTTCAAAATAAACGTTTTTTTTTATTTTCACCCTTAAAAGAAAATCGCCGTGCAGGCGAATTCAAAAAGAACTTAAGAATAACAAAAATGAATTTTCCTTCACAATAAAATTTTTCAACTTTTCCGCACAGCAAATCAGCAGTCACGGAGATAATTTTGCACCTGCGAGTTATATCATAAAGTCACAGCTTCACCCGGAAGATAATCTTAACTTGGATGGAAGTACGTGTCTCCATTTTGCAGCATTTTTGCTATATCATGGTGTTTATAATCCATTTATTTTCTGACAGTCTCACCAACAAGCTAAATGTTCCATCGCGACTCATCTTAATGAAGACTTCTTCCTATTACATTTGCTTTTCCTCATTCTGAATTTTCATTCTTCCTGTCCTCTCTTTGCTATTATTCATCTTCCGAAACCTGTCCTCGCTTTTCCTGAAAATATCCTTCCTCTTTAAACCCTACCTTAGTCCCTACCGCTATGCAAATGTTTGTCCAGCGTTAGAGGATAAAAATAATAAGGTTTCTACCCTCCTTTCCCTTTATTTTTTTTTTTTTTAATTTCCTGTCTCTCTTTATCTCCTTTTTCTTTTCGTCTCGCTGAATTATATTTATGCAGGGAGGGAATATGGAGATGCCATTTTCCCGTGTTGGGGATGTAAAAAAAACGTCGCAGCATTTGCAAGCCTCTTTGACTGATAACACATAAATGAGGTCTTTTTACTTGAAAAAGTGGAAAGCGGAATTCTAGGTTTGAAAAATATTTAAATTCTTTTCTCCTCGAAATCTACATCTGAAAAGTGAATGTTGCTGAATCAAAGGGCCGAAATGCTTACAATTAGAGAGACGAGCAGTGGATTGAATATTTAATTGCATACAATTTACATGCTTGTGAGTTTCTTCTCAAAATTACTGAATATATGATGGAATTTTTCGAAAATCTGGCTTTGATAAATGTAAAAGATTTTCAGGAATGAGTAGAGATCTGTTGCAGGATTTAAAATTTTTTATGCACATTAAATTATGACAATTTCTTTTTAATATAAGAAATCATCCATGGATTACGTAAATCGATAATGTTACGTAATGCTTTCAAGAGAATATCCTCATAGGGAATCCATGTATCAAAAATTAGAGTATATAACGTTAAAATTTAGACATTTTACAATTAGAGATTATAATAACTCTATAAAGATTTCATATCGGTATAATAAGATTTGAATTTTGATTTTCTTCCGTCATAATGTAAAAAAAAATAATATTCATAAAAACAAACTTTTTTTCAAAAGTTTTTAAATTACTACCAACCGCAAAATCATTTGAATTTCTTTATTTGTATCGGGTTAAGCTAAGATGTCGAAGAAATTTCAGAGGATTTTCAAATACATCAACAATTTAAAAAAATTTTAAACGGATTTTGAAGCCTCTGAATAAGGTATTTCATTGAATTTTCCAAGATCTCAAAGTATTTCATAGAAGTTAAAATGTTTCAAGAAATTTGAAGCAATATCAGCAGATTTAACGGAATATAATAAGATTTTATGCAATTACACGGTATTTTATAATATTCACATTAAATTTTAAGCATTTTTTTTTACAAAAAATGGATGGAATTTAAAGGATTGCAAAGATTTGAAGAGATTTTCAAATATTTCAAGCTAGTTCCAAGGTCTTCTACAGATTTTAAAGGCTTAAAATAATTTAAAAAATTTTCTAGGATATTTTCAAATAATTCAAGTAATTTAAACAGAATTAAATAATTTGAATATATTTCAAGAGAATTCAAAAGATTTAATGGTTTTGGGTTATTTAAAAAGATTCCAAAAAATTTGAAAACGCTTTATAAAATAGCAAGGGATTTCAAAATGTATGAAATTATTTAGGGTATCTTTAAGAGATTTAAGGAATTTTGGAAAGATTAAAAAAAAATTAAGAAATTTCAAAGAGCTTTAATGATTTTCAGGCATAAAAAAAGTTTAATGCAATTTTAAAGAAGTTTTTAAGGGATTCTTTTAGCTTTCTGAGTATCTCAGTAATTTTGAGGAATTTTAAATGCTCTCAAAAAGTCATTTTATTAAATTTCCCAATATATCAAAGAATTTCATAAGATTTTAAATATAGCAAGGAATTTTAAAAAATTTCAAGGAAGATCATCAGATTTCATGTAACTTTACGGGATTTTAAGAGATTTGAAAAGGTTTTCAATATTTCAAAGTATTTCTGAAGATTTTAAAGAATTTGAATAATTTAAGGATGTCCTAAAACCTTTAAAAACAAGAAATTTTTAAAAGATTTTTAAGATTTTAAGGTATTTTAAAAGATTCCAAGGATTTTTCGAGTGCTTCAAAAAATTACCCTAATTTCAAAAGATCCCAAGATTTATCAAGAGATTAGAAAAATTTCAAAAAATATCATCAAATTTCATGTAACATCACAGGGTTTCATAACGTTTTAATAAAATTTTATGAATTTAAAAAATTTAAAAGATTATCGGGTATCTAAAAAAATATCCGTAAAAACAAACTTTTTTCCCAAGTTTCTAACTGACTACCACCCGCAAAATAATTTGAACTTTTTTATGTTCATCGAGTTAAGCTAAGATTTCGATGAGATTTCAGAGGATTTCCAAATACTTAAAAATTAAAAAAATAATTTTGACGGATTTTAAAGCCTCTGAATAAGGTATTTCATTGGATTTTCCAAGATCTCAAAGTATTTCATAGAAGTTCAAATATTTCAAGAATTTTAAGCAATATCAGCAGATTTCAAGGAATATAATAAGATTTTATGCAATTACATGGTATTTTATAATATTCACATTGAATTTCAAGGATTTTTTTTACAAAAACTTGATGGAATTTAAAGGATTGCAAAGATTTGAAGAGATTTTCAAATATTTTAAGTTATTTCCAAGGTCTTTTAAAGATTTTAAAGGTTTAAAATAATTCTAAAAATTTTCTATGATTTTTTCAAATAATTTAAGTAATTTAAACAGAATTAAATAATTTGAATTGATTTCAAGAGCATTCAAAAGGTTTAAAGGTTTTGGGTTATTTAAAAAGATTCCAAGAAATTTGCAAGCGTATTACAAAATTGCAACGGATTTCAAAATATTTGAAATTATTTAGGGTATCTTCATGAATTGTAAGAAATTTTACAAAAATTAAAAAAAAAATTCAGAAATTTTAAAGTGTTTTAATGATTTTCAGGCATTAAAAAAGTGTCATGCGATTTTAAAGAAAATTTTAAGGGATTCTATAAGCTTTCTGAAAATTTCAGTAACTTTGAGGAATTTTAAATGCTCTCAAAAAATTATTTAAATGAATTTACCAGTATCTCAAAGAATCACATAAAATTTCAAATATTTTAAGGGATTTCAAGAAATTTCAAGGAATATCATCAGATTTCATGTAACTTTACGGGATTTTAAGGGATTTTAAGAGTTTTTCAATATTTCCAAGTATTTCTGAAGATTTTAAAAGATTTTAGAGAATTTGAATAATTTCAAGATGTCCTAAAAGCTTCAAAAACAAGAAATTTGAAAAAGATTTTAGGACCTTTTCAAAGATTCTAAGGATTTTTCAAGAGCTTCAAAAAGTTACCCTAATTTAAAAGGTACCCAAGATTTATCAAGAGATTTAAAGAATTTCAAAAAATATCATCAAATTTCATGTAACATCACAGGATTTTATAATGTTTTAATACAATGTAATGAATGTAAAACTTTTAGTAAAGGGTGTCTATTATCATTTAAAAAAATATATATAAACTAGAGTTTTTATTTTGTTAGTGTTTATTAAAATCACAATCGTTCTATGAAATGTGTATGTTATTTTAGATCACGTTTCGTTTGCCGAAAAATGTAGAAAAATGCGGTCACGATAATAAATAATTACAGATATTTACAAAAATGGTAAAAAATTAATTTTTTATTAATATTTTTCTACTAGATGACACACAGTTTTATACGCTTTAATTTTCAAGAAGTGTATGGTTCCTTTGTTGCATGTTCCGTATTTTATCATTTATAATTTTAAATGTTATTTGCATTCAAACATATTATTCTGTAATTTTATTTCCTCTTATATAATAGACAAAGAGGGAACATGACATAAAAATTGTTCGTTTAATGTAAACTCTTATTCGTTATTTTCAGATAAAAGTGTTACTTCATGCATAAATTTTAAAAAATTTCAAATGGTCTCAAATTTTCTACGAGAACATATGAATTTTATACACTGTATTTATTCTTTCTTTATGCAGGTCAATAAATGTGTTCAGTTGTTCACAGTGCTGGAAAATATTTTTTTAAATCCCCAGCGCAGAATGAAAAGAATAGAGCTAATTCTTACATTCAGTTGCAGAATTCAAAAACATCATTCACCTTGTTTCGACTGAAACAATAGAGCTCGTGCGAACCTCGATGCAGGATTTCTCTGGGAAAGCTTTGACTTTGTTTTCCATTGTTTCCTACCATCAATGTTTTACAACACCTAGGATATTCAGAGAAAACTAAAATTGATTCTCGTAAATAAAAATAAACACAAAAAAGGACCAGGAACCGCGAGTCAGTATCAAAGAATGATTTTACAAAGGTGGGATATGTTTGTTTTTTTTTTTCATTTAAACATGTATTTTTGTCAGACAAAAAAGCTAGATAGGGCGAAAATTTTTTGATTTTAAGTTTCAATTTTCTTTTCAAAACGGAACATGTGCTTACGCGTTTTAAATTACAATTTCCAAAGGGACTTAGATTAGAGACTTTTAAGTTAAAGGCTTATAAAATGAACATTTGTAATGAGACATAAAAAGTATTTTAAATAATGGAAGAAGAAATTTTTATGGATGAAGGCAAATGAGTTAAAACTCATATTTATTTGTCAAAATGTGCGACGTTTCGTTGGCATTGGTTCGCCAACCTCATCAGGCTAATTTCTTAAAATAGAAACGCCACATAAATAACACATATTTTTTAAAAAAGACATGGGATAATTTAAAAACAAATTTTAAAAAATTATCGCTGACATTCACTAGTTAAAACATAAATTCAACGTGTCCAAGTTAAATTATTAAATATGGTGGACCCATTTTCGTTCGTTTGAAATGACAGTCTAAAGTCAACTGAAGAAATAAAACCTTGTGTCTTTGTCATATATTCGTACTCATACACATATTCGTAGATAATATAAATTGAATTCAATCTCATGTAAAGTTAAACACCCAAATTTAATTTCTGTAATAATGGAAAATATATTTTGCTAAGAGCATAGATATCTCCTTTTTTATTTATATTATTTGAACTGCTGTTTATATGGATCATCTCTGAAATCATTCTTTTTTTATAGTTGGGTTCTCGATCTATAATTTTTACATTGTCCCAATCAAATGTGTGACCAAAATTATGTTGATGTTCATAAACTACTAATTCTGCTTTTTTCTTATTGATATGTTCATTGATCCGAGTTTTTCACGTTGTTTTTGTTTCACCCGCATAAGAAGCAGGACATTATTTACAAGAAAATTTATAAACTAAATTCGTTTCATCCCATTTTTTAGAAGTATCTTTTCCTATTTTTATTACAGAACATAAACTTTTTTAATTTTAGGGATCGTAGCAATATTATAACTATTTAATATCTTAGACAATTGTGTAAAATTATTAGAAAAAGGAAGGCAAACTTCAAGTTGATATGATTTTAATAAAAACAATTGGATAACTATTATTAATCAATAATTGTTTGATTATTTTTAAATTATCGGGGTGAAAATTATTGTGAGATAATAATATAGATCTGTCAACAAGATTGTGCACAATATTTTTTTTCTGTTGAATAGGATGATGTGAAAGAAAGTTAATTAGTCTGCCAGATGACATTGGTTTTTGGAACCGATTGGTGATAATGTGATTATCTTTTCTAATTAATGTCATGTCCAAAAAATTGATACTTTTATTTTACTCTAATTCAAAAGTCAATTGCAAAGTTTTATTATTAGAGTTAAAGGTTTGAATAACTATATCAACATGCTTATTTTTAATGCATATGATCGTGTCATCTACATATCTAAAATATAGAAGAGGAACACAGTCATGGATTTCTTTTAATTTTTTTAGACATGTCACTTCCAAATGACCCATTACGATATCTGCAAACAAAGGTGAGATTGGAGAGCCTATTGGCGTGCCAATTATTTGTTTGTAAATATTGTTATTAAAAATAAAAAAAGTATTTTCAAACAAAAAATATTTGTACAATTTATAATATCGTTAAGTGGAATTTTACATTGATTGTGGATATATTGAACTCTTTTTTCTGAACTTTGTAACACTAAGTTACAAGAGATATTTGTAAACAGCGAGCTGGCATCAAGTGAAAGGAGAACATAATCGTCGTCTATGTATGTATCTTCAATTTTTTCTTTCAATTCAAAACTATTATTGACATGTGAAATCGGGGTTATAATGCAATTTTTAACTCATCATAAATTATTTTGGCCAAAAAATGTGTTGGACTGTTAATCAGAAAATAATCGGACGAAAAGGGACATCTTGTTTGTGTATTTTTGGCAGAACATAACATTTAACTAGAACTGAATCAGTTAAAGTAAGTTGATTGTTATGGTATACGTATTTTAAAAAATTATTGTCATTCAGATTTTTTTATATTTTTGATGTGTCTGTCTGCAGTTTTTTCAAAGGATTTTATTTACAGGAATGTCAGTAGCTGTGTCAGAAGGCTAATTAGTCATTTTTAAGTTATAAACTGATTTTCTTAAACAAACAATGAGGTGGCCTTTATCAGCATTCGTAAAAAAGATATGAGAGTTATTTTTCAAAAAAGTTTTGGTCTTATTTCATTTTATTGATATTTCTCTGTCTTCTTTAGCTATATGAATATCTCTCTTTAAAGTGTTATTAATATTTGTACTTAATTTGTCTCTCATTTCATTTTATAGGTCATTGTGTAGATCTGACGATTGAAGAACTGATTCTAAATTTTTGATCGTATCAATAACTTCTGGTGTTGAACATTTTAAAGTAAGGTTATAATTAGGTCCTAAGGAGACAATGTCAATAATGTCTTGTGGTATTTGAGTCTCTGTTAAATTTTTTGGTTTCTTCAATTTCAATAATAGTTTGTTTTATCGTTAAATTAAAAGATTGTACAAATTTTATTAAAATGACAAATAATTACTATAAAAAATTGATTATTATAAAATATCCTCTACCTTTTATATACACGGCAAAATAAAATACTTCTACACTCATAGTCAAATCTCAAATGAAAAATGGTCATTCAAATTTGAAAAACTTCCGAATTTTATCATACACGTTTTATAAACTGTAACAAAAGCGCGACAAAAAACGTTTCCTCCGGCCCAGAGATCCTACAAGGTGAATAAATCAGCCTGGCTCTTTTATTTTCGATTTTTCAGCGCAAAAAATTTCTATTTTTGGACTTTGCATCAAGATATCTCAAAATTCTGGAATGCTAGAACATCTTAGGCAACAACAACAAAATTCGGATTCACCTACATAGGTCTGTAGTTCCCGAATGAGGCATTGTTTTTGAAGAATCGTTATTTTATTAACATAATTTCATTAATTACGTTCAGGATCAAGCTGATTTCAATCATGTTTAGCTAAAATTATTATTTTTTCTATTGATTATTGAGACGAGTTGCTAATAATTAGGACAAAATTTTAATATCCGGTTCTTATAAGATTGTTTGCGCGAAACATGTATCTGAAGCTTTTAAATCGATATTTCGAATGTTTTGCAAAATATTGATTTTTTGTGTGAAAATTATTACCTTCTTTTTTAATATTCATAAATTCTTAATATTAATTCCAATAGGATTTTTGTGAGAAACACGAATCTGAAACTTGTAAATCGATGTTTCGAATATTTTGCGAGATATCGATATTTTTATATTGAAATTATTTCCAAGAGTTTTTATACCCCTTCTTTGAAGGAGAGTAACTTGGGCGGCACGAAACCCCCAGGCGCACCCTTCCCCCTCTCCAGCACCCCTTTTTTATATCCCTTCTCGGGGGTCAAGTGACTTCGGCGAGACCCACCCCCAGCCACAACCTTTCACCTCTCCAGCACCCCATTTTATATCCCTTCTTGGGGGGTAGAATTAATTCGGAAACACCCACCTCCCAGCTACATCCTTACAACTTTACAGGGGTCCCCCTTGTTTCTTACACCTTTTCTCTGGGGGAGAATGACTTCGGAAACACCTACTCCTCAGCCACACCCTTTTCACTTTCTAGGGGTCGCCGAGTTTTCATATCTAAAAGCAAGATGAACTTCGGCGATATCCCTCCCCAACCCCTTGCCCCATTCCAGAGGTACCCCCGTTTTTCATATCCCTTTACGCAGTTGGTAGTAAATCTTGAGATCTAATTGTGATATTGATTTTAAATTGTTTAAGCCGTTTTTTTCGTTAACAATCCCCTATCGAAATCAACATTAACCCAAGAGCAACAACGTACGGGTGGAATCCCACCCAAGCTCTGATTACTTGAAGCTGCGCCTGCGTGAATATTTCTTATCGCCTTCTCCATCCCAGTACCCTCAAATACAGTCTTGTTCCAGCCTTTGCAGGTCAGGAAGGACAGGAAAGGATAATCATTTTGCGAAAAATGTGGTAAATGCTCACATGGTGAGCATAACAAAGTCATTTGCTATGGCTGCCTGAATGCTGATGATCTTTCATAATAATTCGAGTGAGGAATATGATACCTACTTTTTTTTACAAAAGTGTGTTGCCCACAAAAGGGAAATTTTGTATACCTATTTCATTTTTATTTTGAAGAGTTTTTTCCCAGAAAAGTTTCGTATTTGATTTTGTTCATGAAAAAATTTGTTTCTAGTATTATTTGTTACCAAGCATCATTTCTAATAAAAATTTTCATTAAAAAACAATATGCTATTACTCGGAAATAGATTCCCAACCATGTCTCCAGTTCAGAATTTCAAATTCATCACAAATAACAGGAAATATTAACTTGGGTTGGATCCCACCCCACGTCGTTAGTAGTGTTCTGAAAGTTTACGTTGTTGTTCTTGGGCTACTATTAACTGTTGCCAAGCATTGTTTGCAATAAAAATTTTCATTGAAAAACAATATTTTATTACTCTGAAATGGATTCCCAACCATCTATCCCGTTCAGAATTTCAAATTCATCACAAATAACAGGGAATATGAACTTGGTTTGGGTCCCACCCCGCGTTGTTAGTAGTGTTCTGAAAGTTCACGTTGTTGTTCATGGGGTAAGAAATTATGTAAATTAAGAAAAAAATTAATCAAATCTAAAAAAATGTTAAGATATCGATCTAAAAGGTTTAGATTCTTGCTTCTCGCAAAAAATTCAATAGGAATCCGCATTAAAAGTTTGTCGCCACGGATATCGTAATCTTGGCAAAAATTGTCTGTAACAATGATAAATCTTTGTGATTAATTTCGAAGAGTAAATATCACGCTTCATCTGGTTTTAACAAGATTTAGGAAAAAAGTTTTTTTCTTTGACAAAAGGTCCAGTTAGGATTTTTTTCGAAACTGTTATAAAATACAAAATTATACGTTGTTGATACAGATACCTCTTTAAAAATTAATTAAAAAATAATTACAATCACGCCTAATCAGCTACCACTGATCACTATTATTCAACCTTGTCATTCTGAAAGTTTGGTCACATTGTAATTTTCTACTCTGGCAAACGGGAGCGTATGATATCCATTGCAAAAAAGTTCCTAGACGATTACCGAGAGGATTTTTATCAGGAACACGATTCCGAAACTTAAAAATCGACATTTTGAATAATTTTTGTAATATCGTGATGAGTGATTGACCACATCTCTAACTTTGTTGTCTAGATAACCCTTTAAAAAATGCGTTTCTTTAGTGGTCACATCTCAAACCCTCTTTTCCAGGTCACCCTTTAAAAAAGATGTCAGTTACTGATCACAGAAAAGTGATTGGTCACACCTTTCACTCCGTTTTTTAGGTCTTCCTTTAAAAAATGCACTCCTTGAGTCGCAGTCCACGACTCGTCCACGACTGCTCCGACCCAGGTTGCTGATCAATCTCTCTAGCGATCACCCCACGTGAAGAGCCTCACAAAATCGTTATGTGTGGCTCCCCACTTAGACCCATTAGAATCCAAGGTCTTCATTTCAGGCGTCATTCACTCTACTCACATTCTTTTTATAAACTATTTGTCGCCAAACTTTTCTGTCCTCGCATACTACTCTAGCTTCCTTCACGTCCATGCATTTTTTTCATACAAGCTCTCGTGCTTCTATGGATTCTCATGTCTCTTCGGATTTTTATTTTACCTTTTTGGATTTATTTTACCTTTGTACACCTGTTTGGTCAGTCGTTCATCTTTCATTCTTTCAACATGTCCGAACTACCTTAACTGATTTCTTTCCCATATATCAATTAGTGTCTCTCCGGTACCACATTCTTTGAGGATTATCTCGTTTCGGACTTCGCCCATCAGTGTTTTTCCGCATATTGTGCGCAGAGGTTTCATGCCAATCGCGTTAATTTTACTTTTGTCCTTTTCCTGACATATCCATGTCTCGCTACCGTATAGTACAATGGGTAGAATCATAGAATTATACATGGTTATTTTAGATTTTTTTTTTTTTATCTCTGAGAATGGATCCTGCTCTACCCATAACCTTCTTACCCTCATTTATGCACCTATCTAACTCCCCATCTATTTTTCCGTCGCTAGTGAATAGGCTACCCAGATATACGTATTTGTCAACTTGCTCTTATCTCTCATCATTGAGGACAATTGTGCACATTGTTTTCTTACTTTTTCCTAAAGCTTATTAAATGCACAATAAAGAAAAATTATAGAGAAAAGTTTTCCCGAATTTCCCTACCTGGAAAATGCGGAAAAAGAACGTCATTTTTTGACAAAAATTACAAAATTGTACTAGAAATACAAAGACAAAATTTTTGTTTAGTGCAACTCATCCTATTTTATAGATTTTTTAATGCTGCATTCCAATCTGCCAGGAAAAATAGCGTAGCGTATTTCCTTTCCGAGAAAAATGTAGTTAAATATGAAAAGTCCAATATGGAGAGACACAAGTCGTAAATATGATGGTAACTTAACAAAGTTTATTATCTTTAGGTTTTTAGCGTCGTTGAATCCAAATCTGACATCAGAATTATAAATTAAAGAATGGCGGATCCAATATGGCGGAATAAAAGTTTTTAAACATTTAGGAAAATTGACAAAATTGTACATATTTACGTTTGCGAAGGCTCTGAATCCAAATATGACGTCAAAATTTTAGAATAGAAAATGACTGATCGAATATGGAGGAACAAAAATTGATAAAATTTGGGCAACTTTACAACAAATGTCATATTTACGTTTTCAAGGTCGCTGAATCGAAATCTAATATAAAAATTTCAAAATTAAAAATGACGTCAGATTTAGTGAAACAAAAATCGAAAAATAAAATGCATTTGTTACATTATTTCGTGAAGTCTGTCGCCAAAGATTATGTTCGCGGAAACAGGATTATGTTTGAAACAATTGTGTTTTTTTCTTTTAATTATGTTTTCCAAATTTTTTTCCTTCATATTGGATCAGCCATTTTTTTTTATTTGGACACAGGGTGTCTAAGAAGTAACGAAACACCTCAATAATTTTCTGGGTAAAATATTTTTCATAAAGGTCAAGGTCATTCTTGATGTAACTTTTAAAAAGGAATTCAGTTCTGACCTTGAATTTAACCTTAACCTTGACCTTAAAGGTTATTTTAAGGTCACCTTAATTTTTTTAAATGGGAACCCCTATTTTTGACAACGGCAATCGAAAGTGCGGGAAATTTTACGTTCAAAAATGTACTGCGGTCATGGGTCAAGGATGACCTTGAACTTCAGCTGAAGGTTATTAGGCTTGACCCTGGTATGGGGCAGGTCCAATCTGTACTACTGCGGCTTAGGTGTTAGCGAAAAACTTCGAGGTCATTCTTGGAGTAAATTTTAACGAGGAATCCATCGGTGACCTTGAATTTAACCTTGACCTTAACCTTCAAGGTTATTTCAAGGTCAACTTTGTTTTTCAATTGGGAACCCCTATTTTTGACAACGGCAATCGAAAGAGCAGAAAATTTTGCATCCAAACATAAACTCAGGTCATGGGTCAAGGATGACCTTGAAATTCAGATGAAGGTTATTAGGCTTGACCCAGGTATGGGGCGGGTCCAATCTGTACTGCTTCGGCTCAGGTGTTTACGAAAAACGTCGAGGTCATTCTTGGAGTAACTTTTAACGAGGAGTCCTGTGTGACCTTTATTTGACCTTCAAATTGACCTTTAGGGTCAAAAGCAAAATTTTTTGAGTAAAAAAATTAAGATAATTAAAAAAAAATCAAGTTAAAAAAATTAAGAAAAAAAAACGTCATAAAAGTTAAAAAACGTGCGTATTGAATATTAGTTATGCTAGCATCCAACCCACGAATAGTAGAAAAGTCAATGAAAGTATAGTTTCAACTTTCATCACAAAAAATTTGATAAAATAATGAATAAATACATTTTTTATTTGATCATTTCTCAATTTTTGCCATTTTTTTACCTAAAAATGTTTGTTTTTGTCCTTGAAGGTCAATTTGAAGGTCAAATTAAAGGTCAGCGCAGGATACCTCGTTAAAAGTTACTCCAAGAATGACCTCGACATTGTTCGTAAGCACCTGAGCCGAAGCAGTACAGATTGGACCCGCCCCATACCTGGGTCAAGCCTAATAACCTTCAGCTGAGGTTCAAGGTCATCCTTGACCCATGACCTGAGTTTTTGTTTGGACGCAAAATTTTCTGCTCTTTCGATCGCCGTTTTCAAAAATAGGGTTCCCACTTGAAAAAATAAAGTTGACCTTGAACTAACCTTGAAGGTCAAGATCAAGGTCAAATTAAGGTTCAACACTGGATTCCTTGTTAAAAGTTACTTCAAGGGTGACCTTGACCTTTTTGAAAAATATTTTACCTAGAAAATTATTTAGGTGTTTCGTTACTTTTTGGACACTCTGTATATAACAATTTTTTAATTTTTCAAAACTTTTGTTCCGCCATATTGGATGCGTCATTGTTTATTTTTTAATTATGACATCAGATTTGGATTCAGAGCCCTCGAAAACGTAAATATGGACAATTTCGTCATTTTTCCTAAATTTTTCAAAACTTTTGTTCCGTTATATTAGATCCGTCATCGTTTGTTTTGTAATTCTGACGTCAGGCTTGGATTCAAAGATTTTAAAAACCTACAGATAATAAATTTGGTTAAGTTACCATCATGTTTTTGACTTGTGTCTCTCCATATTGGATTTTTAATACCTAAACGCAATCTATCAAATATGATTTGTTGTACTGAACAAAACTTTTTTCTTTGTAGTTCTAGTACAATGTTGTAATTTTTGTCAAAAAATGACGTTCTTTTCCCGCGTTTTCCAGTTTGGGAAATTCGGGAAAACTTTTCTCTATAATTTTTCCTTATTGTGCATTCAATAAGCTTCAATTTGGTTCAAAGAGCACCCATTTTGGTTATTTCGTTCGAGAGATATTAGGTTTTGAAAGTAAATTTTGCAAAAAAGTTTACTGTGCGACGTAATGATTAAGTACACCTTAAATTTTGCATTTGGTCACTCCATAATGAAATTCAAAATAAAATAATTGGCAAAAACAATTTCTGATGTGAACGTGAGAACCTGTCATTTTGTACAATTACAATTTTTTTTTTTTAAACTACTTTACCTAAAATGTTAAAACTCACACTATTAAATGTACTTGCCTGACTGCTACAAGTGCTTCAAATGACTGTGACTTTTTTATATACTTTGGATTAAGAATTTCAAAGATATTATTAATTTTTCGTAAATAAGATGCTCTCTTCAGAACAAGGTCATTATTAATTCTTGGCATGATATTACTTCATGGATATAGCTTTTCCCGAGCAGGAAAAAGACTAAAGGGGTAACAGTGCGCTGATGATGGGGGGCTGCCTGCCGTCACTGCAGGGGGGGGGGGGGGCGCAAAAATCGGACTCTATGTACGATCTCGTCCTTAAACAGGTATGAGAATGAGTCGTGGATCGCCCCTCGAAAAGTCGATTTTTAAGTTACGGAATAGTTTTTCTCATAACAATTTGATCGGAAACCATCTTGAAATTTTGTCCCCGCATATATCTTACGGTCCCTTTTTCCATGATAGAAAATTTTAGTCCGACAAGATTTTCCAAACCAGAAAATTTAAGTCGGGCACAGTTTGCCGGAGGTCAATACTCGGCCTCTTATTTTCTTCTCACTCTATTTTCTAGAATTGAACACAATTGAATTGATGTTGAGAGGCACTTGTCAACTAGAAATGCGAGAATGATTTCATTGGAGTGTTCCGTCGAGTATGTTGGAGGGCATTTATGGTTGTAATACGGTTAGTACCTATACACAACTGTGGCTGATAATGTAAGGCTATACAAGCCTGCCGTGCCGGCCTTAATTGGTTCCGGTCGTTATTAACGATTCCCGGTCTCTGTCATCCAGCAGACTTCCCCTATCCCTATCCCTATCCGTTCGCTTCCTTTACCGAATCACTCTCGTTTTCACTCTCGTTTCTCACCCCAATTCCCACCCTCCACTTACGTCTGTCCACCACGCTAGGAACGCGTGTCAAATACGGGCCGAATGCTTCATTGCTTCGGAATCACGTAAAGGCAGAAGGGATACTAATGATAAAGACCACCAATAGTTGGAAAGGAATTGCAATCTGTTAACCCTAACTTACAAACTTAGCCTTTTGCCTTTCAGGGGAATCCCCATAAGAAGAATTGGAATGTTTGAAATAGATTTTTTTTATCACACCTCCATGATAAGGAACCGTGCATAAATTACGGAAAGTTTTTTTTTCTGAAATTTCGAATCGTGTAGTCCCCTTTGCTATTAACCATAAGCTTTGAACCCCCTGCCCCCTACTTCACGTTCTTTTTGCATAATCTCATAATCAACTCTCAAATGAAAAATCGACTTTCAAATTTAAAAAATTTCCGAATTTTACCATACATATTTCATTAACTATAACAAAAGCCTGACAAAAAACTGTTCCTTCGGCCCAGAGATCCCACAAGGTGACTTGTTCAGCCTGGCTCCTTTATTTTCGATATTTCAGTGTAAAATTTTCCATTTTGGCACTTTTGAGTCAAGATATCTAAAAAATTCTGAAATGCTGGAACATCTTAGGCAACAACAACAAAATTCGGATTCACCTACATAGGTCATTCGATACATTCGATAAAAAAACATTCGATATTTCGAATATTGTTTTTTTTATTATAAAATTATTAGCTTCTTTTTTAATTTACATAACTGCTTAATATTGATTCCAATAGGATTTTTTGTGTAAAATCTTTCTGTTTCTTATTTACTAAGAAAGTAGTTTAATTTTCAACAAATAAGTTTAATCTTCAACCAAACCGGAATCATTTTCAACCAAAGAGTTGCATTTTCAACAACAAAATATTAAATTTCTACCAAAAGAGGTGAATTTTCGATTTAAAAAGACGAATATGCAACAAGAGTGGATTTTCAATCAAGAAGGATTTTTCAGTTTAAAAAATTTCCATTTTGGCACTTTTGCGTTAAGATACCTCAAAATTCTGAAATGCTGGAACATCTTAGGCAACAACAACAAAATTCGGATTCACCTACACAGGTCATTCGATACATTCGATATTTCCAATGTTTTTCAAAATATTGATTTTTTTAATGTTAAATAGTCTTCCAGATATTGATTTTTTTATTATAAAATTATTTACTTCTTTTTTAACTTATGTAACTTCTTGATATTGATTTCAATAAGATTTTTTTGTTAAAAATCGTTCTGTTTCTTATTTATTAAGAAAGTAGTTTAATTTTCAACAAATAAGTTTAATCTTCAACCAAACCGGAATCATTTTCAACCAAATAGTTGCATTTTCAACAACAAAATATTACATTTCTACCAAAAGAGATGAATTTTCGATTTAAAATGACGAATATACAACAAGAGTGGATTTTTATTTAAGAAAGATTTTTCAGTCAATAAAGAAAGTAAAATTTCTTTAAAAATGTTAAATTTTTAAGCCAAAAAAACAAGATATCTACACAACAGATGAA
>CAKNWT010307197.1:0-13257 GCA_932066315.1 Andricus coriarius | reverse complement strand
CCCTGAAACGTGTCTGTATCCACTTTCTTAGGATGAAGTTTATTACTTAATCTTTTACTCTCGACTACCTAAATTTCGAATTTTAGGGTCTCTTTCAAATCTCTTTCAAATCTCCGAATTTATGCTTTTGTCACTTGTAAGCGTTAAATTTTTCAACCTAATATGCATTTAGGGTCAAATTTCTGTACCTAAGCGTTAATCGCGTTCGCCGTGCAAACTAGTGACCATACCGGGGAAAACCTTTTCGGACTTTTCCGTTTTACATCGTGCTTCATCGGAACTTGTGACGCCTTCGGGCACTGGGCCTTTATCCCCACCTTCGAAATTTGTGAATCTTGTCCGTTTTTCGAAATCTGCAACTGACCGAAGTCAGTCGAGTTTAAAGACCGCAACCGAATACTTAACTAACCACTTGCAGCGTACCTTGTAGTTCTCTCGGCTCAATATCATTTTTGTATCACTTTGTATTTTTATATCAATTACGTGAAAGTTTAAATTAAATGATCATGACTCATTAAATTGATTTATTATTTAAACTACCCTTCTCATCACGTAAAATCTCTTGAATCCTAACAAAACAAAATAATTGTGGTACGGCTCTTCGGAAAACGAGAATTCCGGGCAAGCAGCACGACCACAAATACAACTCAACGTGAGTAATAGTGAGATAAGAATGATTCGAAATTTCAAAGGCTTTGGGCTATTGTGGCCAGAAAACATTTTAATTGAGAGTAGGGTAGGAATGTGTCAACATTTTTAGGGCTTAACGGTCTTGTGACCTACTGCAAACTTTATGAGTAATAGTGAGATAAGAATGGTTCAAGATTTCAAAGGCTTCGGGGTATTGCGACCAAAAGCGAATACTCTAATTTAGAGTCGGTAGGAATAGGTTAGAATTGCGAAAGTTTCGCGGTCTTGTGACCCACCAAGAACAATCTAATTTAGAGTGAGGTAGGAACTGGTGAAGACTTAGGAATTTCTACGATGTTGTGACCATTTAACAATTACGAATTACTCAAAAAATACATGAAACTTTTTTACATGAAGTTCAAATTCCTGATTTCAATCACTGTATATCAAATGTCAAAGATCGATCTGAAAAGTTCGCTAATTAGAATCCATAATTACCCCGGTTGACGGTATGTAAAAAAAGGTAGTTTCTTTAATCCGGGCCTCCATTCCATACCACTCCACGTCGCGTTTGGTTGCTGTCTAACTTTAGGTCCTACGCAACGATCAAAGGCGACGTAAAGCGATGTAGAATGGAGGCATCAATTTTTGTGAAAAAATTGTATACGTTTGTTAGGGTAAATAAAATAAAATAATAAGAAAACACAATTAGTACTTTATTTTCCAATACCTCAATAATCCGATTGTTTCGAGGTACATACGTTAAGAACACATACGTTTATTATTGCATATTTCAGTTTTGATATATTATTTTAGAAGATCTGGCATACAGAAAAAATGGGCTTATTATGTGTCGGATATTGACTGTTAATTGAGAGGCATTATTGTCGCTTAAAAAAGGACTTAAATTGAGTTACTGAACGAAAGAAAAGGGAACGTATAAAAATAGATTGCAAAGCGGTGAAAAAAGTTGACTGTCTCACAGCATAAGTTGTATAAATGATGAAAACCGACTCGATGCGAAGGCATTATGTACGAAGACAATTCGTTTTTTTAAATGGAATTACTCATGAAAAGGAGTGCTGTTTATACTAAAACACTTAGTAATTGGGTGATGGTTGCCTAATGGAGTTTCCGCGACTTCTTCTGTGTTCAATTCTTTAACCGCTCCGCTCAACATGTTTATTTTCGCCCGCCTGTCATATGTATATATTCCACGTAAGATTGTTTGTTTGTTTAATTTTTCTAATATTGCAAAGACGTCACCATTGGACGTTGCTAATACAATTTTTTCTTCGCTGGTCATGGGCGTGAAGACATTACCTTTTGTTCTCAATTGAATTGATTTGTCGGGAGGAAAAGTGTACCTTCGAAGTTCGAATATGCGGTTTGGATGTTTGTGGGGAATCAGTCTAACAAACGGAAGTTCCTCAGGCTTAAATCCAAGTATAAGATGAGGAGGATATCTTCTACGAGGAGATCTGGACCTGGCACGAAAAGAAGTCTCCTCAGGAGAAGGAGACCTGGAAGAAAATGTAGGTCTTGCAAGAGGAAGTGTCCTTTCTGGAGAATGAGGTCTTTCAAGAGGTACATTCCTTTCGAGAGAATGTGTGTCAGGAAAAATGGAAGAAGGTTTGCGACGAGGAACACCAGGAATTGGGTCGCCATTCGGCAAACACTCAAACATTGAACTTAACTCTGAAACAACAAATAGAGGAATTATTTTATGTCTGAAAAAATGAATCTATCAAACTCTTTTTTATGGTTTTTCCAATTAGTATCCTTTTCATGTACAGTCCAATTTGTATGTTTGAGTTATATTCTGATATTATCACTTTATTATAATATTTTCATATAAAAATCATCTGAAATATCTTAACATTAACGATAAATTACCCGCATGAACTGTGTGAACTCTATTTTCTATTAACGTATGATGTGCACTGTTAGAAGGGTACCATCTGTGAAGACTAAGTTTTGACTTGCACAGTTGGCGGTGTTCCATGCTTGCACGTACACATTTAAACCCGTGAAAAATTGTTCTTTGCAGATTCAGTCCAAAAATTATGATTTGCGTAAAGCTTACAAAAAATGTATTCAAACTGATTGGTATAATTAATTATTATATTTACCAATAGAATTTAGAATAACCGCCAAAGATAAGACCACAGTATAGGCAATCCTCATCTTTTCAAATCAGAGGAAAAACTAATTAATGTATAATTGAAGAATTTGATTAACAATGTAAATAGTGAATATTATACTACTTTATCAGCTTATATAATCTATATTATACTCGTTATCTCTTAAATTAAATGCGTCACGCTTGTCCTTCTGAGATATTCACATTTTGTATGATTGGGGATATAGGAAAAATATTTGGTTACAAACTTAATTAAAATTGACGAATAAGCGAACGAAATACGATGAATCCATTCGAGATGATTCCTCAATAATTAGACAAATGCTGTATCTCAAAGACACCAGAGATATTAAGCTTGAGTTTATGCAGTTTATGCATATTCTTCGAGTTTTAAAAATGCTAAAAATATGCGTTACTGATTTTTTTTTCAAAAGTAGATTTATCTTATATTGTTAGCTTACTCCTCCACCAAGGTGGCGATTCACGTATCCTTGTACCTTTTAGGGAAACCTGGTTCCTACACGGCAAATGTATATGACCTTGTTCACTGAGGTGCAAAAACTGAACCAGTTAAATTGTCACTGGTTGAATCAGGATTTTGAGTTGTCACTGACAATTGAAGTGATTTGTCGATTTTCACTGGGCGAACCAGTAAGTGGCCAGTAAGTGGCAGAGGATATAATATCTTTCGTTTGATAGTATGGAGGCCCCTGTGCTCTTGAGTTTGACCTTTAGCGACGATACACGTTGACGTAATGATGGGCCTTCCCACAGTTAGGCGCAATATCTTATATCTTATCATATTCGAGTCCGTCCCAAATTTATTGTAGCAGAGTAAACTGCAGTTTTTAAGAGATCATTTTTAAAAGGTTAGAGTGATGAATGATAAGTCCCATTCCCAACCAGCTGCCAGATGACAATTTTGGGATTACCAAAATACGTGTGTAATAAATCTATTGATTAAAGATTCCTCGTGCACGCCCACTAAATCTATAAATTATTATAAAGGTCTTTGAATCCACCCTTATTATTACCATTTTCATATTAGAGAGAAAATATTGTGTACCTTTTATTTTACAACATCTGTAAGGTACGCAAATGGTAAATATTTTTTATTGCGAATAAATTAATTTTTGATAAATTTTGTATATTTTGATTTATATAACTGTTTTATCTTATTCCTAATCTACTTCTTTCTTAATCATAAGAAGATGAAAATCTTAGCTCAACATAGTTTAGAATTATGATATCACATAAATATAAAAGTTAAAGGTAAGGAGAATAATTCTGACATCATCTACTGCGCCACGTTGGAATGAATAAATTTGGGTACACATAGAATCGGTAATAGATAAAACAAATAAAAGATTGTTTCTGCTTATTAATCTCCTCTGGAATAGAATAGACTATTGTAAACGAACTAGAACTTATTTTGGACCACTTATCAAAAAGCAAGTGGCAGCTTGTTAAAGTTGCAGCATTTTAGAGAAACAGAAATCTCGATAATTTCGTATGCATACATGTATGAGAATTTTTAAGATAACGTTTTTTAAAAAATGATGGATACACTTAAGACTAATTAAAACCAATAAAAGTTGAATTTCATCAAAAATCAAGCTACTTGCTTTGATAACGGTATGTGTAAGATACTCGAATACGATTCTTGTCTCGCGAGGTAATTCATAATTGATGTTTTTCTAGATCTTCAAGTCTATTACGAAAGTGCATTATGACAAATAAACATCTTTCTTGATAAATTAGAAAAACTGCAAGGAACTTTTGTGTATTTTTATAATTTGTGTCAATCCTAAACTATTGACTTTATGAAAAAAAGTAATTTATAGAAGAAACGAATAATTTATTGAGATCTATATGTTTTCTGTACACTGTTTTTCTCTGCAAGGAATATTTTTCAAGGTATCATGAAAACCATGAAAATAGAAGTGGTGTCAAAAATTCGCTATACCTCAGAAATTAAAATGCACAGAAAAGTCTCTAAAGCTTTTTTGTACAAAGTTTAATGTATGAATTTACGTATAATATTCACATATAAAGATTAGACTATAGAAATTAAGTCGATATGAATATAGTAAATTTGATGAAAAGTAGCTTTTTTAACCTTCAAAATATTTGAATTGGAATTTAGTTTAATGACGGCTAACGCGTTGATACATAATTATATTACAGAGTATACTGAATATTCAATATTTTTTAAAGAAAGCTTAAAATAGAAAAATTATAATCATCATATAATAGTAAATATGAGTAGTAGTTCCAGTCTAATAACATTAATAAATTTTAATGTATTACTTCCTGAACAATGCTCCAACATAACAAAAAATTTCTTTATGGCATTAACAAAAATTTAATTGTATTCACAACATTCCTTTAATGATTGATTGAAGATGCCGATATCGTAGGATAATAAACCTTATAAGCTTATATAACAGCGAGAACGCTGAACTTGAAAATTAGACATTGGCAGCTCTTTTATAAAAGTGCTACATTAGTGCGCAAACAATAAGGTAGGTAACAGCGTTTGAAAAGGAACATGACACATGACATGACACATGACATAACACATGACGTGACACATGACGTGACACATGACGTGACACATGAAATAATGTCATGTCATGTCATGTCATGTCATGTCTTGTGTCAACTCAACATGACATGATATATTATGTCATGTGTCAACACGACATGACATGATATGACACCTGACATTCCATGACATTAAACATGACAAGTCACGACATGACGCGACATGAAATGACATGAGTCAATTTTTGATTCTCAACTTCCTCGTTTTGCACGATTTAGGGAAGTAAATGAAAAAAATTGAAACTTCGCTTGATTAAATTTCTAAATATCGTCATCAAAATGAGATGAAGAACATAACAAAATATTTAATTATTCTCCAATTATCATAAAAATGTGCAAATGCGACTCATTTCAAAGAGGGCATTTTAAATTTAATTTAACAAAGATTAAATTTTTTCTATTGATTTCCCTAATGCACACAGAAAGTGGTAGTTGATAATCGAAAATTGCTCAAAAACTGGGCCCAGATAAAAAATACCGTTTTAATTTCCTGACGCTTAAATTCAAGTAACCTTATGAATCGATGTTTAATTTTCTAATGCAAATCTCTTTTTATGCTGTGTGAAAAGAATTAAGAAACGACAGAATTAGGCATAAAGATAAAGATAAGGATCTGAAAATTCGGATTCTGTAGCAGATTTGTCTTAAAAAATGTATATTTGTATTTAATTTCCCTAAAGTTAAGACGACTAGCCCAAATCATTATGCACATTTTCCACTAGTCTCTTTTTAATAAAAATTTACTGGGTATTAAAAAAATTAAAAAGAGGATTTCCCTTTTAAAAAGTATTTCAGGCGATCACTCTAAAAAGTTTTCTTATCGTTTCTGTATTGGTTCCTGATTGTGTAGTAGGTGCGAATTCAAGCACAATGGCACAGTTAAATGTTGCATGTCGAGTTAGCGTATCCACGCACACCTGCCCTGCCCAGTGGTGGAGACAACTGGTTTACAGATGGCTCCAGGAACGAGGAGGATGCAGGAGCCGGTGTATATCGTAGAAGGAATGAAATAGGCTTCACAATCGAGTTGGGGTCCTACGCCACAGTTCTACAATCTGAGATTATGGCCGTATTCAAACAGCAGGGCTGCTATATTGGCCTCGAATGGAACGACGACCTCGTTGCTATTAGTATGGGAGTGCTTTGAGGCACTAAATATGCTATCGACGAAAAACCGAGTTACTCTGCTATGGATCCCTTGACACAGCGGTATCAAGGGCAAAGGGATATCGGATAGGTCAGCCAAACTAGCAGCAAGAAGAAATTTTCCTGGACCCGAGCCAGTTGTAGGTATTTCCAGTAGATCAGTCACTGAAGAAATTAACAGTTGGCTGACTGAGGAACATCAGAATGAGTGGGATTCGGTCTCTGGTTGCAGACAGGCAAAACCACTCTTAAGCTCAAAGCTCAACTTCAACCGAGCAAGGGAAATACTCAAGCTCGGGAGAAAAGAGGTGAAAGTCCTAACTGAAATGTTTATAGGACATGGGAACCTCGGATATCACAGATGTAAGATAGGGCTTGCGGAAAGTCCCCTCTGTCGTCTGTGCGCAATGGATGACTGTGTCACTGCCCTGGGATTGCCGGGAAACGTGTAACACTCACTGGCAGTTACTGCATCAGTGAGTCAGAGATATCAGCCAACAGCGTAGCTGCGGTCCTCTCCTTATGGAGAGGGCTTTGGGGTCACGTTCAGGCTCACAAGGTGACGCAACGGGATTACCCAACCGTCAGGGGCTGTTACGGTCTCAACCCAACTAATAATAATAATAATACATATATTGTTTAAAGGATGTATTCGATATCGTGTTTTCTAATGTAGTAATCCAAATGATAAGTCGACGACCTAGGTGTGAAAGCTGTGCGGTGTTCTCATCCAACGAGAACGATACAATTTACAGTAGAGTAGGAAGGGGTCAAGATTGCGAAGGTTTCGCCATCTTGTGACATGCTGAGTACATTTTTATTTGGAATCGGATAAGAATGGGTCAAGGTTTCAAATGTTTCGCTGTCTTGTGACCCACCGAGAACAATCTAATTTAGAGCTGGTAGAAACTGGTGAAGACTAAGTAATTTCTACAATGCTGCAACTAAAGGAGAACATTCTAATTTAGAGTGGGGTAGAAATGTGTTAAGACTTTAAAGGCATCGCGGTCTTGTGACCCACTATAAACATTATGAGTTATAGTGAGTCAAGAATATTCCAATGATTTCAAAGGCTTTGGGGTATTGTGACCAAAGAAAACATTCTGATTTAGAGTGGGATAGGAGTAGATGAAAGTTGCGTCTCAACGAGAACATTCCAATATGGAGTGGTGTAAGAACGGGTGAATATTAAGAAGGCTTTTCGGTCTTGAAGTCCACCGAGGACATTCTATTTTAGAGTGCGGTAGGACCAATTCTTAAATAGTTTCTTTTCTCGAAATCTTCAAACATCTATATTTTGTTTGAAATTGTTTGAAATCTTCTCAAGATAGAAATTATTCTTCAATGTTTTTCAAACTTCAAAACATAGTTTAAAATTATTTAAAGCTTTTCTAAAAAAATTGTAAATCCTGCTAAATTAAAAAAACGTGAGCCTTCGTGGGACGCCAGGCAGAAGTGATGACTTCATATGATGTAAACTGAAGTGGTTTGCATCATATTGTATCGGTAGGAACTGATGAAAAGTAAGTAATTTCTACAATGTTGTAACTAAATGAGAACACTATAATTTAGAGTAGGGTAGGAATAGGTCAAAATTGCGAAGGCTTCGCGGTCTTGTTTGCCACCGAGAACAATCTAATTTAGATTGGGGGAGGAACTGGTGAAAATTAAGGAATTTCCACAATGTTGTAACTAAATGTGTATATTCGAATTTAGAGTGCGATAGAAATGTGTCGAGATTTCAAAGGCTTCGCGGTCTTGCGATTCGCCGTGAACATTATGAGTAACAGTGAGATAAGAATGATTCAAGATTTCAAAGGCTCAGGGCTATTGTGGTCAGAAAACAACATTCTAATTGAGAGTAGGGTAGGAGTGTGTCAATATTTTTAGGGCTTAACGGTCTTCTGACCTACTGTAAACTTTATGAGTAATAGTGAGATAAGGATGATTCAAGATTTCAAAGGCTTAGGGCTATTGTGGTCAGAAAACAACATTCTAATTGAAAGTGAGGTAGCAATGTGTCAACATTTTTAGGGCTTAACGGTCTTGTGATCCACTATAAACTTTATGAGTAATAGTGAGATAAGAATGGTTCAAGATTTCAAAGGCTTCTGGGTATTGCGACCAAAAGCGAATACTCTAATTTAGAGTCGGTAGGAATAGGTTAAAATTGCGAAGATTTCGCGGTCTTGTGACCCACCAAGAACAATCTAATTTAGAGTGGGGTAGGAACTGGCGAAGAATGAGGAATTTCTAGGATGTTGTGATCGAAAGAGAACATTCTAATTTAGAGTGGAGTAGAAATGTGTCAAGGCTTTAAAGGCATCGCGGTCTTGTGACCCATCGTAAAAATTATTATGCCACACATACACTTATATAACACCCTAGAACAGTGCTTCTAGTCTGTGCATCTATCTGATGACCTCAGAGGGAGTGCTCCGTCCACCCGAGTCTGGTCGTATCCTCTCTCCTGTGGCCTGCTAGGAAGGCTGTCGAATGGCAGAGTGGGCGAGGCTCACTTTTCCTGATGAACAAAGAAGGACGACATTTACTGTGCGATAGGTACGCCTGAAACCTGAGAGCTATAATTTCAGAATGTTGGTAACAACAAAACCCACCGAGATCAAAAAACACTCGGCGAAGATTCTCGGATTCGGAGTACTGCCTTGAGAATAAATACGGGTGTGGCACAATAGGTTTCATATCTTGGGCACCAGAGGGGCACCTCGCGGGGCCCCCCGTTCACATTACAACTAACTATCGTTGCCTCAATTGCGCGGAAGCTACGAAACGAGGTTAGGCTTTTATGATTTATTCAAATCTCTCGTGGATAATGACAAAAGAATTTCGGACATTGAAAGATTGCACGATTTAAAAAGTTGCTCAAAGATTGAGGCTGCGAAAGTTCTTTCTTCAATTGAAATATCCTCAGAAAATTATAAGGTCGTTTGGTCGTTATTAAATAATCGATATGACAATCGAAAGGTTATTTGTGAAAGTCACATCAAATCTTTATTAAACCTTCCGATCGTATCAAAAGATTTTTTAGTACGTTCGTTGTTATAGTCCAAGAGCTGGTGACATTTTTTGTGAAGTGGGAGTATAAGTCCTAGTTTGTGGCGGATATATCTAGGAAATTACCCTTCTTTCGCAACCCATAAATGCCAGACGCCCTGCCTGGGGCGTTTCGGCACCTGAGCCAGGTGAAAAAATTGGAAATTTGCAGTGACAGTATAAGAGCCAATTTTCTTCTAGGATTGATTATTGATGCCCCAAGTTTATTATTATGCAATCGCCAGACCGATAGCTTGGGGATAACATACTGACGGACTCGATAATTATCAATAAAAAAACTTGGATTTTGCAGTAAGAGTATAAGGTCTGGCGTTTTTAATAACATAAAGAATAGTATTCACAGGTAGCATTCGTAAAAGGACATACCGAAATTCCGGGGATAACACCTTCAAAATTAAGTTTGAAAATGAATAATTTTTCTTCGAAGTGGTGGTCCGAGCGGGGACCGAGGGAAGAGGGAGCAGCCGCGTCTGTCGTTTTACGAATGCTACCTGTGAATACTATTCTTTATGTTATTAAAAACGCCAGACCTTATACTCTCACTGCAAAATCCAAGTTTTTGTATCGATAATTATCGAGCGAGGCAGTATGTTATCCCCAAGCTATTGGTCTGGCGATTGCATAATAATAAACTTGGGGCATCAATGATCGATCCTAGAAGAAAATTGGCTCTTATACTGTCACTGCAAATTTCCAATTTTTTCATCTGGCTCAGGTGCCCAAACGCCCCAGGCAGGGCGTCTGGCATTCATGGGTTTCGAAAGAAGGGTCATTTCCCAGATATATTCGCCACAAACTAGGACTTATATTTCCCCTTCACGAAAAACGTCACCAGCTCTTGGACTATTAGATCAAGTGCAAAAGCATATCAGAGCACTTGAAGGGTTACAAGTACGAGTAGAAAGTTGCGATGATCTGTTGGTAGTTTTAATAAAAGAAATGCTAAACGCTTTTAAAGTTGCGCGCAATTCGAGAAAGCTAAAGTTTATCAAGCGCCAGAAATGAAGGCATATTCGTCAGATAAAAAATGATCTACGCATTCTCGTCCAAATCAAAGATCGCACCAAGCATATGTGGCTTCAACCACAAAGCCAGTTTGTCCCCACTGCCAATTTTTTATTGTGAAAAATTCCAAAAATTGTCACCTCAAGGGCGTTTTGTGTTCGCAAAAAAGCCTCACTGTGTTAAAATTAATTGCGCAGCAATCATAGTCTTGTCTATTGCATTGCCTTTTTGTGTCGAAAATGTGATTTAAAGCATAATACGCTATAACATTTCGAAACTCAATCTTCTGGAGAATCGAGTAGTTTAAATCACAAGCCTCCAGACAGTAACTTCCTAGTTAGTTGCCATGCTTCCATTTCTTCTCATTCGTTACTGGCCACTGATTTTCTAAAATTTCCTAAAAAATCGATGAACATTTTAGTCTTTGGGGTTCACGATATTTCCACTGATCTTCAGCATTCGGTTTCGGCTACTGTGAAATCTCGCTTTAGCAATTATCAAAAGAATTAAACTAATTAAATCAGAAAAACTCGCGGAACCTATATTTTATCTCCCCCATCATGACGTAATAAAAAAGGACAATTTAACAACAAAAATTCGTGTCGTATTCGATGGCTCCGCTAAAACTACGACCGGAATATCACTGAATGATTCCTTATAGATCAGTCCTACTCTCCAGAACGATCTTTTCGCTTTGGTTACTCACTTTCGTTCACATGAGTACGTTCTCACTGGCGATATAGAGAAAATGTATCGGCAGGTTTTAGTGCATCCCGACGATGTCACGTATCAAAGAATTCTTTCTCGTCACAATCAAAATAGTCCTATTGAAACATATTAAGATGAAAGATCACAACATCGGATTGCAGCCGCAATGCTAAAGAGAGATTTTTATGTCGACGATCTATTAACTGGTGCAAATACGCGAGAGGAAGCCACTTTTCTTCGTCACGACCTCACGCAACTTTTGCAAAAGGGAGGTTTCCTCCTTCGAAAATGGCCTCGAATGACCCGTCGATAGTTTCAGAATGCGCAACTGATAATTCTGGTACACATATGTCACTCGATCCTAATTCCATAGTTGAAACACTTGGCATACAGTGGAACTCTCGGAATGATTTCATTTGCTATTCGGTTAATTTGTTGGACTGCACGCAGCAAATAACAAAACTGTCAATTCTATCGCAGGTCGTTAAATTATTCGATCCTTTAGGCTTTCTGCGTTTAGTAATAGTTAAACCTAAAATAATAATTCAGCTCTTGTGGGAGCAGGGGTGGCATGGGACGCACCGATCCCACTTAGCGTTCAAATCATGTGGATAGAATTCAAGAAACAATTACCACTTTTAAGTAAAATTAATTTGGTTCGCCTTATAATCGCTCCCAACTCTTTCGAGGTTCAAATGCACGGTTTCTGCGACGCTAGTCAAAAGGCATATAGAAGATGCATGAATCTGCAATCAACCGATGACCAGGGAAATAGTCATGCGACTTCAGTTTGCTCGAAATCGAGAGACAACCCTTTAAGTATCCGGTCGTTACCGCGCTTAGAGTTATGCGCGGCCTTATTGCTTTCTCGATTGTATACCTCAACTATAAAGGCCCTTCAAATAAATGTTGACAAAGTTTATCTTTTGTCAGATTTCACAATTACGCTGGATTGGATCAAAGGTCAGCCTCACAATCTACCTATATTTGAATCGAATCTAATCGCAGAAATTCAGAGGCTCGTTCCGTCTTGTGAATGGAGGCACGTGCCCTCGCAAGATAATCCCGCGGACCTTGAATCCCGCAACCACACTCCGCAAGAGTTTTTAGAATTTCGTATCTGGCAAAATGGGCCTCAGTGGCTGACACAAGAAGATAATTTTTGGCCTGAGAGGCTACTTCATGCGAAAAATTATCCGATGGGTGCGAAATTGCCGCCTCACCAATTTGTATTAAACAGGCAATCGCTATGTTCACAACGTAAGGAACAAAAATAATAAAAGCATCGTTTCTCTCGCAGAAGCGGAATCGCTCACCTCGATGAGGCTCATAATTCAGCTCACGCAATCCGCTGCATTTTCAAAATAAATCGGCTGCCTAAAACGTGAATAGAAAATAGATAATCATAGACGTTTGATGCCCTTAAATCCATTTTTGGATATTTAGAAAATTCTCAGGGTTGGCGGCAAACTCGATCATTCGGAATTGCCCTTCGAACAAAGGCATCCCATTTTACTATGGTCTAATCATTGCAATACTTGCCATATTATTCGCGAGGAGCACTTAAGACTCGATCACGCTGGAGCGCAGACGACATTGTATTCGGTTCGCAAAAAATATTGGCCGCTTGACTCGCGTAACGTGATACGAAAAATAATTCACCAATGCATTCGTATCTTTCGCGTCAAACCTCGCGGTGCAGATTACATCATAGGTTATCTTCCACCAGTATGAGTTTCCTTTTCTCGACCCTTCATTAATGTGGGTGTGCACTTTTGTGGCCCATTATACTTTAAGGAGAAGGCCTACCAAAATCGTAAAGGAATTAAATCCTATGTCGCGGTATATACTTGCATGGCCACGAAGGCCGTACATCTCGAGTTGGTCAGCTCTTTGACAACAGAAGGCTTTATCGGCACTCTAAAAAGGTGCAGCAGTAATTA
>CAKNWT010307194.1:17135-27459 GCA_932066315.1 Andricus coriarius | reverse complement strand
TTTCTGAAAATTCGTTCGACTCCCGAAGCGTTTGAAACTTTCAATATCTAATTTACGCCATGAGAAGAATAAAAATCGTTGTAAATTTTTAGTGACAATTCATTGCAATTCTATGAATACCGTTAGTTTCGTTATATGATGGTGCATATTTTCTGAAATTTGTATTACAAAATTCCTATTATTCTAGAATATATGGCGAGTTGAACACAAAAAAATCGTATTTTGCGATTGCAGAAAAAAGTAAGATTTTCTTGATTATTTCGAAAACTAATAAAGTTATCACATTTATTCGTAGGACTAGAAATATGCGCAATAAAATTTTCTATTGGGATATGTTATTAAAAATTAAAATTTGACCTGAAAAAAAATATTTCCCCGGGGCCAACTAAAACGACGGCGTTTCGGGCGTATCCCCTTTTGATCGCCAGGGGTTCAATTGTGCTTTGCTGGCTTAAAAAGGCTCCTCATTTATTGAGAACATTTGAATCTAACAGAGTTGCCGAGATTCAGACTCTGGGAGATCAGGTCGAATGGAGGCATGTCCGTTCGGAAGACAACCCAGCTGACTCTCCCTCGAGAGGACAACTACTATCCGAGTTCATGAGAAGCTCACTTTGAACTTCTGGTCATAGCTGCTTAGCTCTTCCTGAGAAAGAGTGGCCTCCGTCGATCGGGTCTTCAGTGACTGAAGTTCCTGGCTTGAAGAAAGGCATTTGTCTTCTGACATATCCGTCGTTCAGTGACATTTATTCACGCTTTTCCAACTCTCAACAACTCGTTAGGGTTCTAGCTTATGCTCGTCGTTGGAAGGGGTTAAACATCGAAGGAAAGGCAATAAAGTTGTTTCCGGAGATTTCTGATAGCAAAGAACGGATAAGGAAGATATTGGAATTAGTTCCTCCATTACTCTGTTCAGAAGTCAGAGAAGCTGAGCTTTGTGTCACCAGTATGATCCAACATGAACACTTCACTAAAGAAATAAAACTTCTTCAGACTGCTCAGGAACGTCCTCCGGGTACAATCACTGCTCCATATAGGAGAAGCACTAGGTTGGATGAAATCAGTCCGTTTGTCGATGAACAGGGGTTGATCAGAGTAGGTGGTCGTTTGAAGATAGCAAAACTAATTTACAATAAAAAACAACCTCTTTTACTTCCAAGTAAACATCAGGTGTTGGACCTCATTATTCGTGATGTGCATGAGAGGTATCTTCATTCTGGCATTCAAACAACTCTATACGGTATTCGTGAGCGTTTCTGGATTCATAATGGAAAGAATCAAGTTTGAAGTATAATCCACAAGTGTGCCGAATGTATTCGTCAGAAACCCCGAATGATGCATGCTAAAATGGCCGATATGCCAGAGCCTCGAGTAAATCAATCTCCAGCTATTTGTTATACTGGTGTCGATTTCTTCGGTCCTATTCTCATCAAAGAGAAAAAATATCGGAACAAGAGTTTTCTTAAAACTTACGGTTGTATGCTCGTGTGTATGGCTTCAAAGGCTGTGCATATTGAGCTCGCAACCGATCTCTCTATTGAAGGCTTCTTAGCTGCTTTGCGACGTTTCACTGGCCGTAGAGGTATTCCTGAAAACATCTATTCCGACAATGGCACCAATTTTGTGGAAGCCAATCGAGAACTTCTTGAGATCTACAAGCTGTTTGATACTCCAGAGCTCAAGCAAGCTATTAGAGACTACGCTCTTCCTAAAATGATTTAATGGCATTTTAATCCACCTCTTTTACCCTATTTCGGTGGTATTTCAGAAGCTGCTGTGAAAAGTTTTAAACATCATCTTAAGCGTATTTTGAAGGATCAAAAGCTCACCTATGAGCAACTCAATACTCTGCTAATTGAAATTAAAGCCATCCTAAACTCACGACCATTGTATACGCTTTCCTCTGACCCTAACGATCCTCTTGCCATAACTCCTGCTCACCTACTTATTGGTAGACCCTTCAATTTTTTACCAGAACATAATTTTGTTTCAGTTCCTGACATTCGGCTATCGACATACAAGTTTGTTACTAAGGCCAGACAGGATTTTTGGAATAAATGGCACAAAGAGTATCTCAACGAACTCCAAATTCGTCAAAAATGCCATTCTTCCTCAGATGAGTTAAAACCTGGATCTGTAGTTGTTTTGATGGAGGCTAATCCTGGATGCGCATGGTGGCCATTGGGGGTGATCCTTGAGGTGTATCCTGGGAGCGACGGCATCGCTCGTGTCACCTTAGTAAAGACTGTGAACGGCATTTACAAACGCAATATCACTCGTCTCTGCACGTTGTCTGCTACTTGAATGACTAGTGTCAAAACCTTTACTACCTGATGAGTTTATTAGTTTAAAGTTGTTCATTGGTTACTCCAACATATATTTATCTAGTTTAATTCCAGTCCATGTCACCAAATATTAATCCCATTCTAGTTCAATTGTTACTCTAGCATATTTTTATATTTTTGTGGTAATAAGATACCAAACAACAGAGCAGTCCTGACTCTACTTGCATAGTCTTCAAAGGCCATCAAGTGAACTAAAGATTAATCTTGATTTTAACATTCTATAAATACTCACGTTTGTTTGCTTGTAAATTGTTACTCATAGCGTTGTTCTCTAAATAATATTTCCTATTTAATCATTTGTTTAAGTATTATTCCAGTTTAGTCTTACTCTGCTCCATTCATTGTAAATAAAATCATTCCGCAGATTTCGCGGGGAGCATGTTACGTCGTAACACCCTTGTATATATTCAATAAGTATTTTTCATACTCCTGTGAGCGCATTGAATATGCGACTGCACGTGTATGTGTATGATCCAATGATGTGCAAGGGAGTCGGGCCCAAAATACCTCCATGATGGCAGCACTTTACGGTGCTGCCGGAAAATCTGGGAGGACGAACGCGTCCTCCGGAAAATGAGTCAGTAGAAAACGAGAGAAAATCGAGTGCGGAGCTCCCTCGCTCTCCTTCAACCTATCGGCTTGTATCGCATACCTTGCGAAAACCAAATTAAAACAGCCTACACAGGCAAAGATTCCAGGTGAATCTAGCATTTTTAAACCAACCGAATTAATGTGTGCCTCCATTTCCCTTATCAGAAAAGTGTGAAAGTGTGTGGGCCTTAGTGGTCTTTGTTCGCAGACGCGCGGCGTCGTGCGTGTGTTGCGTGATACGAACCTCTCGTTCATAGTGTAAAATTATGTGTTTCACCATTTCTTAAATAAAAAGGGGTTTTTGTGCCTTCTCAGGCTTTTTCCCTTCAAATCAGTGTACCTCATTTAACCCTCAATTCCAGTTTCAGCTCAACTGCCAAGCAACCTAGGGCAAGGCTAGTTTTCACGATCATTCACAGGGTATCAAGAAAGAATGTAATTGCAATAACTATTTTCTACGATACTTAGCAAATATACAATAATTATTAATTATTTTCAACAATTTTCATAAACATATTCAGAGTTTGGCTATTTTCCAAAGAATAGGCACAATTTGTTTAAGTAGTCAACTAAGAATATCTTCCCGATGACCCTTTTCTATGTTGCTTTGTAAACTTACAATAATTATTATTAACAATTTAAACAATTTTCACGCTATTTTCAACGAATGGGCTCAATTTTTTGCATAATTAACTAAGAATATATTTCCGATGAATTTTTCGATGATGCTTTGAAAATTGACAATAATTATTAATTATTTCAACAAATTAAGAGTTCGGCCATTTTTCAATGACTGGGCTCAGCTTGTTTACGGGATCAACAAGAATGTATTTCCAATAACTGTTTTCTACGGTACTTTGCAAATGTAAAAATAATTATTATTTATTTAAACAATTTTTGTAAACATATTTAGAGTTTGGCTATTTTGCAAGGAGTAGGCTCAATTTTAACAGATTTAAATAAGAATATATTTCAGATGACTTTTTTCTATATTGCTCTACAAATTTACAAGACTTATTAGTTATTTAAAAAAATTTTATAAACAAATTAAGAGCTCGGCCATTTCCAACGCACAGGATCAATTAGTTTAGGGAATCAAGAAACAATGTATTTCCAATAACTATTTTCTACGATATTTTGCACATTTACAATAATTATTAATTATTTGAACAGTTTTAATAAACATATTTAAAGTTTGGGTATTTTTCAAGGAATAGGCACAATTTGTTTACGGAGGCGCCTAAGAATATTTTTCTGATTACTCTTTTCTATTTTGCTTTATAAATTTAGAAGAATTATTAGATAATTGAAAAATTTCGATTGAAAAATTAAAAGTTTGGCAATTTTTCAACGAATAGGCTCAATTTGTTTACGGAATCAATAAAAAATGTTTTTCAAATACCTCGTTCCTATGTATGATGCTTTGAAAATTTACAATAATTATTAATTATTCAGACTAAATTTATCAACATATCCAGAGCTTGGCTACTTTTTTAAGGAATAGGAACAATTTGTTTACGGAGTCAACTAAATATGTCTTTCCGAAGACTCTTTTTCTAGGTTGCTTCACAAATTCAGATTTTGGCTATTTTCAATGAATAGGTTAATTTTTTTCATAGAATTAATCAAGAATATCTTTCTGATTAATTTTTTCTATGTTGATATGAAAAGTCTTTCCGATTACTTTTTTCTATGTTGCTTTGTAAATTTTCAAGAATTAATCATTATATTTAACCATTTTCATTAAAAATTTCAGAATTTGGCTATGTTTTAACACATAGGCTACATTCTTGTACAGAATTAACTAATAATATCAGTCCGATGACTTTTTTATATGATGCTTTGCAACTTTCCCAGAAATACTAATGATTTAAACAATTTTGATAAAGAAATCAAGAACTTGGCCATTTTTCAACGAATAGGATCAATTAGTTTAGTGAATCAAGATCTCTACGATACTTCGCAAATATACAATAATTATTGATTAGTTGAAGAATATTCATAAATAAATTCAGAGTTTAGTTATTTGTCAACGAATAGGCTACATTTATTAACAGAATTAACTCAGAATATCTACCTGATGACTTTTTCCTATGATGATTTTTAAATATTCAAGTATTATTAATCATTCAAACAATTTTTAGATACAAATTGAGAGTTTAGCTGTTTTGAAATTAATATGTAGGCTCAATTTGTTTACGGAAGCCAGAAAGTAGGTATTTCCAATAAGACTTCCCTACATTACTTTGCACATTAGCAATAATTATTATTTACTTAAACAATTTTCATAAACATATTCAGAGTATAGGTACGTTTCTTTGTCAATTCAAAAGAATTATTAATTATTCAAACAATTCACATAAAAAATTCAGAGTTTGGTTATTTATCAACGAATAGGCTACATTTTTACAGAATTAAGTAACAATAAGAATATCTTTCCGATAACTTTTTTGTGTGATACTTCGAAATTCCCAAGTATTATTTATAATAATTATTAATTATTTAAACAATTTTCCTAAACATATTCAGAGTTTGTCTACTTTTAAAAGGAATCGGCTCAATTTTTTTACGAAAGCAAATAAGTATGCATTTGAAATAAGAATTTCATACATTACTTTGCACATTCACAATAATTATTCATTATTTAAATTATTTAAATATTTTTCATAAACACATTCAGAGTTTGGATATTTTTCAAGGAATAGACACCATTTCTTTACGGAGTCAACTAAGATTGTCTTTCGGATGCTCTTTTCTATGTTGTTTTGTACATTTACAAGAATTATTAATTATTTAAACAACTTTCATAACAAAAATCAGAATTTGGATATTTTTTAACGAAAAGGGTGAATATTTTACAGAATTAACTAAGAATATCTTTTCGATGACTTCTTTCTATTATGCTCTTGAAATTTCGAAGATTTATTAATTATTTAAAATATTTCCCTCAAGAATTTAAGAGTTTGGCAATTCGTCGAAGTAATTAACCCTCCCGTCAAATCTCCTGCTCGACATTAGTTAAAACCGAGGTTAATACGCAGCAAATACACAACTCAGTCGTATACGTCCCAGATGGTCATCCATCCGAGTGCTATGCGCGCTCGAAATGGCTTGACATATGGACTCTTCTCGAGGAGAGATCATTTACTGTGTATTTCTATTAACATTTATACGCGCCGAAATTTTATAGGTTTTTTTCCAAAGTTGCATGAAAATGTTTAGAGTTGCACAATTCTTTATTCTGCATCATGAGAGGGTATTCATGCGAAGCCGTGTATAAATTAAAATTATTGATGTAAAAATTAATTTCATGGTACTATATTAAACTTCATTTCAAAAGAAAATAATTACATATAAATCCATTGGTCGCACGTGGAGCGCGCGTACGAGGCTCTAGTTTAAGTAAAATATCACTTTCTACTTCATTAGGTATTTTTATATGAAGTGTCTTAAAACTCATTTACAAATAGAAAATTGTCCACCTTTCAAGGATGTGTCCAATGTATTTATCGTAAAAACTAGATGAAAGCCACTGTTTTGTACGTTGTGAGAGGGTCTGAAATTTTCACATAAAACGTAATTCATATTCCTTTATAATATATTTTTAATTCAGTTTCTAAAGTACGACTACCTAGCCATGCTCAAAACCCTCTCCTTAAATAATAAAAAATAAACCATTTTTTACGAAAACAATACACTGGATAACGATTCCATCAATTTATAATTGATATTTGTTCCAAATTCATAACATGTCCAACGTGCATAATTTTTTTGTCCTTTCTGAAAATGTCTACTCTAACCATTTTTGCATATACTGACTCCCAGTTCTTCGAAATAATAGCAAAATAAATTTAAAAACCTTCGCATCGCAAGTATTAGAGGTAAAATGACCCCGTTGTTTCCTCCATATTGCCTATGACGTGACACTGTGACGTCATGATTTCAGACCTTGACTAGCGTATCCCCACTTTGTAATCTGCACCACGTGACCACCTCACCGATACAAAGTACATGAGTGTTAGTGCAAGAGTTTTGGGATCGTATCCATTAAAAAAGTGCATGCGCCCCCTGAATAACATATTTTCTTAAAATAAATAAATTATTAATAAAAAGTATTAAAAATAAAGTATCAGTATTAAAGTTTAAGTATATTCATCAAAATTGCTTCAAATAGGATAAAAAATGACAGATTTATAATATGAAATCATCATGTGGAACATACCCTCAAGAAGGAAACGTCAAAGTGAACAAAATACCTTTAAGTGGAAGAATTGTTGACCATTCATTTAATTTAAGGTAGCTTTGTTTATTAAAACGATTTTTTCCAAGATTTCATGCAATTTTTGCGCCTGAAAGGTCATTTCGCATTCTGCAATAGTATGAAGGAGAAGTTATGTTTTCGTGACAGGTAAGGAAGAAAGTAATATAAAAAATTTAGAATTTTCTAATTTTTAATTTACTATCCTTCTTAAATTATTGAGGTTATAATTTTGTATAAAATTTATTAAATTTTTTATTGGTTATCAAAAGCAATGAATTCTTCTTCGCATAAATGTACGTCGCATTCTTCACACATGAAAATTGTTCTTTTGATTACTTCTTTCATTTTGCAGACTCGACATCTTTTATGATTTGCAGTTTTTTTTATCAAGTGATCAAGGGAACTTTTAACAAAATTGCTTCAAAGTGGATAAAAAGTGACAGGTTTATGACACGAAAATCATGTGGAACATAACCTCAAGAAGCAAACGTCAAATTGAACAAAATACCTTCGAGTGAAAGAATTGTTCAAAATTTATTTAATTTACATTTAATTTAAGGTGATGTTGTGTATTAAACGATTTTTGGTGTGCAAAATGAAAGGAGTAATCAAAAGAACAACTTTCATATGTGAAGAATGCGACGTACCTTTATGCAAAGAAGAATTCTCGCTTATCATAATCAATCAAAAATTTAAGTACTTTAATACAAAATAAAAATCTAAATAATCTAAGAAGGATAGTAAATTAAAAATGAGAAAATTCTAAATTGTTTGCATGATTTTCTTCCTTACCTGTCACGAAAACATAACTTCTCCTTCGTAGTATTGCAGAATATGAAATAACCTTTTAGACGGGAAAACTGCATGAAATCTTGCGAACAATCGTTTTAATACACTATGTCACCTTAAATTAAATGTAAGTTAAATGAATTTTCAACAATGCTTCCACTCAAAAGTGTTTTGTTCAATTTGACGTTTCCTTCTTGAGGTTATGCTCCACATGATGGTTTTCGTATCATAAACCTGTCACTTTTTATGCAATTTTGAGCAATTTTCTTGAATATTCTTTAACTTTAGTACCGATACTTCATTTTAAGTATTTTTTAATAATAATTTATTTATTATTTTAAAAGTTTCTACCGAGGGGCACTTGTGCCCCTCGAAATAGCTATACGATACAGCTCTGTCGCACTTACACACATGACGTTACGTAAATGAGCACTACTATTGGTTCTTCCATTTCTACATGCCTCATTTGACGATTTTTGACGATAACAGTCAAATGAACAGGCAGAGGGTTAAATTATTAACTTTATTTTGCTTTAACAATCTTTACAAAGTATAAAACTAAATTCAAAAATTTTATTTTTATTGTTATGTTTCACTGGCCTGAAAAATTTGTATGATCTCCAATACTTCGCAACATCACCATAGGAAAGGTTCCAGATTAGTTCGGGTATGTCGCAACACAATAATAAAGATCTTACGGACATTTTTGTCTACATTTGGACCCTTCAAATAATTATAATAATTAATAAAAAAAGACGCGTGAAAATGCTTAAAAACCACGGAATTCCTACGAGTTTTGATTGGCGGAATTGACGTGTGATACCAGAGGTCATTATAGTCCCATAACGTTACATACTAGCAATAAATACTTAATATTTCAATTATTATCCAAAGCGAAATTTTTTAACAGTGTAAATATTATCTCATGACGAAATATGTTAAGGCTTCATTAGGCTCCATTGAACTGCAAATTCATCAAGTTTAAAAAGAATAAAGTGATTTAAAATGATGCAACGTGACAATGAGAATACCTCTCTAACTTCGGTAATATTTTGTTACAAATATAACTTCAGTGTAAGTATTTCTTAATTAATTTCTAAAAAATAGTGTTTTAAATTATTTTAGTAACACAAATAAGTGTCTAATCTTAATATTTACAATAGTTTCGGTCATTTTTATGTCAATAGAGACTGTGAGTTTTAAAACCTCAAACCATGCAATACTTATCTCAAAACTTATATTTGAACAATAATTAATTTTTGTGGGCAATTATGCTATTCGCAAAATTATAGTATAAAATAATACTAGGAAATAAGAGGCCATTCACAAAATACGTAATACATTTTCCAACAACTTTCAACATCCCCCAGACCCCTGCCCAATGGTTTTTCTATTCCGAATGACCATTTGTCCTATTTTTTAAAGTTCCGAATTAACGTTTTCCCTAGTTTTTAAAGTTCCGAATTACTGGTTGTATGTATGTATATCATTAAGCTATTTCCCTTTCGGCGAGCTTTTAGGGGTAAGCGTGACACTACCCGATTCGGGTAGTGTTTTTTAAGTGGATAGTTTCTTGTAGTAAATAACTACAAGTGTGGGCTCACCACACCCACGACCGCCAACAGCAGCGCAGTAGTATCAGACGGTCACCCATCCAAGTACTAACCGCGCCCAACACTGCTTAACTTCAGTGATCTAACGGGAACTGGTGCTTCCAGCGTGGTATGGCCGTGCTCCTTTTTATTTTTCCGAATTACTATTTACCCTAATTTTTAGTTTTGAATTACCATGTGCTTCTTGTTTTCGTGGCTCCAATTAAGCAGCACAAAACTATTTGGGAGGAAATGCAAAATAAAATAACAGCAATTTGTAATTTTGGTCAATGAAATTGGATCATTTACAAAACCTTTAAATTTAATTTGAGTACAAGTTAAACTACATGTAATTTCTTCTTAAAATAATTAAATCATATATTTTGCCAATGAATTCTCAGCTCTGATAGATCATCGAGGAACAGGGCATCGAGAGAAAATGATGAACACATTAAGAGGACTAAGTACATGCGTTTTCGGCAGAATGTCGTAGCTGCGTATTTTCTCCGAAAGTATTGTGAAAAATATGACAGACGTAATATGCCTGGATTAGTTAAAGAATAAGCTATGTATCTTCGTAGTAATACTTGAAATAACATTTATTCTATTAAAAATATGATTGGACAAAGTTACCCTACTTTTGAAGGCTAATTTCTTGGCTTGTAATGATTATTTCAAAAATTCAACAACAGGTTAACATAGATTAATTCTTTAACTAATCCAGGCATATTACGTCTGTCATATTT
>CAKNWT010307194.1:0-17035 GCA_932066315.1 Andricus coriarius | reverse complement strand
CCGTCGGATCGACGAGGTCCATTCAATTTTTTATATTCTTATGTAAAGTGATCTCCAGAATCCAAAACTGTGTAGCAGAACTCAGGCAAATGTGCTGTTCTCGAGATATTCGCAATTAATGATTTTTTTTATAAATGTTACATTAAACATTTAAAATTTGAACTTTTTTCTCTCCTCTTGTTTGAAAAACCCATGACAAACTATAGTTGTTTCGGAATTTTTTGGCTCCGACGAATATTTATTGCACAAAATCAATTAACGTGTAAAATAAGTGACAACAAAGACTTTTATCAATAACCAAAAAAGTATTTTATAAATGAAAAAGGTAACATTATTTTGAAAGTACCAACTGACATACACATTTTTGTAATGAACATTGTTCAACTAAAGTTAATAATTTGCAAGATAGCAGAGCTTTTGTTATAAGTCATTCTATCGCGTTACCATAATCATTTTTCATTGAGCGAATTAGTGCTAGAGAAAAAATTGCTGCTAGAAACTATACCTACCTACTTGATAAATACAAGTATATCTGAAATGATCAATAAATTATTTAGATTCATGCAAATTGGGATTATTGTTTAATTTGTTCACTTTGAATTGATGTAACTCATTCGGAAAAAGTAATAAATGTGTTAAAATTAGTGTACTTATTCTTTGAAGATGTACTAAAATGAAAAAATCTGAAAAATTTAGGAAATTACTACGAATTCAGTCATACCATTTGAATTTTTGTTCTTTTATTCGTCGAAGAGTTATTACGACCTATTTTTCTGAAAAGGAAGACAATAGACCTGAAACTGATACTTAAGGTCGTAGGTACGGTGGAAAGGTTAGGGGCAGACTGAAGCTGTATGTCCGTAACCCTTGTACTGTGTCTACGCCTTTGGATCTCCAGCGTGCCTGCCATGTGCGCGCTGACCGCCCGCTGTCAAGTTTACTGCATCACTAATAGGCCTATTGTCATCCTCCTCAAAAAAAAAGATTTTACTAACTCTTCAACGAATAGAAGAACAATAAATTAATTGGCATGACTAAATTACTAGTAATTTCCGAAAATTTGCAGATTTTTTCCCGTCTTTCTATCAAACGTAGAACCAGAGAGGGGCGCTTAAATTCTAAACAATTGTACAGGTCCATATATTTAAATTTTGCAATTTTTGCCTATACCTCAATTTAGTAAAACTTCAAAGAATAAATATACCAATTTTGATACCTTTATGTTTTTTTTCAGAAAGAGTTGCATCAATTCAAAGTGAGTAAATCAATCAACCATCCCAATTCGCATAAACTTAAACAATTTATTAATAATTTAAGATATGCTTGTATTTATGAAGTAGGTAAGTATAGTCTCTTGCAGGAATTTTGTCTCTAACGCTAATTCACGCAATGAAAAATGACTATTAGTTATAAGGCGATAAAATTACTTATAACAAAAGCACTGCTATCTTGCAAATTATTAATTTTAGAGGAAGTGTTCATTGCAAAAATTTGTGTAACAGTTGGTATTTTCAAAATATTGCTACTTTTTTCATTCATAAAATACATTTTTGGTTATTGATAAAACTATTTGTCGTCACTTATTTTCAGGGCCGCATTTAGGGGTGTGGGGGACCTAGGGTCGCCTCTAATGTAGGGGCCTTTTGTTATTACTGCCTGGCTTCCAAAAAAAAAATTCGGCCCTGCTTATTTTACACGTTAAATGATTTTTTGCAATGAATATTCGTCGTAAAGAAAAAATACCGGCACAACTATTGTTTCTCGTGAGCTTGTCTAACAAGAAAAGAAAAAAATTCAAAAATTTTTAATTTTTAATGTTTAATGTAACGTTTATAAAAAAATAATTAATCGCGAGTATTTCGAGAACGGCGCATTTATCAGAGTTCTGCTACACAGTTTTGGATTCTGGAGATGATTTTACACAAGATTTAAAAAAATCGAATATACCTCGTCAATCCGACGGGAATGGGGTTGGCGACTGAACTAAAATTCAAGTCTAGAAACTACTGATTCTGACGGCAAAATAGTTCAGGCCTGTATACGCTCGGTTGCCCACGCCAACGCCGACACACACTCCGCGCCGTACGCCACGCAGTTTGGAACGCGTTTCAAGTTATACTCAGTGGAGGCGCGCCAGCAAAATGCTTAGCGATCTCACTCTTGACAAATGCCGCATAATTGTTTAGAAGAGGAATTTACTGTTCATAATCACCCACAGGTAGTATTTTTCGACTGATTTAAACATTATTTTTTTATAAATGCTCTGCATTAAATTTTACAGAGAACTGTGGTTTGCAATTTGTAATTTTGTTTACAGAGCAATAATGTATAAAAAAAAAATAGACAAAATTGACCATTCCAGCTTGTGAATTTTTATCTCAAGGAAAAATATAGAAAGAAACTCACTATTAGCTGGAATTATTGCATCTTGTAACAGCATCGGCTAATCTCCCCACTTTTTCGTCTAGGCATAGGCCTTAACGTGACGGGGTTGCGTATGCATCCCTTGTGTAGAAAGTAACTCTGCTTCCTACCGCTTGGCAGTAAAGGTCAATATTAAATAAAGAAGTCCTGTCTCACAGTTCAGGCATTGATATAAAGAAAAGGTCCATTATTCTACAGACCATTACAAAATTGGCGATCCTGCAAGGATCCCGTTCACTATATCCTGGGGAAGAAGTATCTACGGAACACCCCCAGTAATTTCAAACAACGAGGAACTTCGACTCGAACCAGGACTCTACGGATTCGATCTTCCCATCCCGGAGAGAGCCCGCAGGACGTCTACGGCCGTTGAAGTACAACTGCTATCTACCTGACTGACACGGAACGAGACGACAGGAGAAAAAAGTAAGCATTATTTTAGTTTTAAGTTAGTTACGAATCTTTTTCAGATATTTCCCCAGTAGATATGTCTCGCATACGTCGAACGGTGATTGAATTGCATCGTCGTTTTCGATAAGGCTAAGTGAGGAAATATTTCGGTGAATAGGCTGGCGTCATTAGGTACGACGTTGGTGCTCCACGTCCTCTGTCTCCTCTAATAAACTGACGATCTACTCTGAATTAACCTTGAGGCATTGTTGTAGCACGATCCCGCAAGTGAAGGGTTTAAAATCTACCAAATTTTGTAAAATTAATAACGCGATTCGCGACACCTACACCCGACACTCGCAATCAGGAATTAGACATTCCGTTTAAAACCGCCCCCACCATGTCATCAGAAGATTTAAGGGAAATTTTGAACAATGAAACCACGGATCCGCTATTGCTGATTCTGAGTAAATTGCAATTAATCAAGGAAATGCAATTAACCATGAGAGCCGACATGAGGATTCTGAACGCCGAAAATTTGAAAAGAGCCAACGAGATAAGAGATCTCGCGAGGATCAGCAATGCACTTTTAACAGAGGACGAATCCCATCGAGAACGTGAATCTTCGGACGAGGAAGCAACACCTGAACCAGCTAAAGGAACCATTCGGCCCGCTCCATTAGCCCCGAATTCCTTGGAAAACGGTACATGCCAGTCGACGCCACCCGCACATAACACTACACCGAGAAGCGAGCCGAACAGCAGTGAAACAGCAATGCATGCAACAGGAACCTTTGGGCCCGGAGACCAACCACCGCATTCCTTAACAGCCGATATGAGCCAGTTTCCTGTATCCCCGCATGACACTAGACAGAGCTGTAACGCAGCAGCGAGGCAGCCGTCGAATTCAAGTCAGCCGCCTACATCCGTGCAGGACGCAACACACAGATGCAACACAGAAGGAAGGCAACCCTCAAATTCCTTAACTCACACAAGTGCGAGTCACATGACGACACTCACTCGTGGCACCACCACACAGAGAGGCAACCTACCAGCAAGGCAGCGAGCAGCGATAGAAAACTTTGAAACTCTTTCTCAGCCAAAGGGGATTATCCGCACGGTAGAAGTTCTCAGCGGACACGATGACGTTGGTGTTCACGACTTCGTCAACACTGTTATACGTGCGAAGCTCAGATGTTCTCAACCGAATTTACTACTAGATTACATCATAACTGAAAAAATAATTGGACATGCTAAAAGAGCAATTAGACCTTGTTCCGCACAATAGTCTTGACGGCACCTCGACCGCCTTAACCCCACAACAACAGACTGCCAATGAGAAGCACGGGACCGCCCATAGCACGAAACCAGCTACCACAAATGCGGAAACAAACCCTCCGACGTTCCTAACCATGGATTGCCCTTACAGCAAAGAATTCAAATGACCTGCAACTATTGTAAGAAACCAGGTCAATTTGAGAGACAATGCTCAACTAAACTTAGGCCACAGGGTTTTCACAACAGAGCGAACCAGAAAAGACCACCGGGAGTAAGGAATATTCTGGATATGGGGGATATACAAACCCCATTAGAATGTTACGAAGTAACAGAGGAAGAGCAAAACCAGATCGACCTCAACGAGGAATCTGCAGAGTTTCAGCAATCAGCGGACGATTAAAGTCCATACATGGAAGACACTCAGACGGAAGTTCCTACAGATTGTTAGTAGATTACGAAGCCGCGATAAATCTTGTAAAGAAATCGGAAGTCCCAGCAGAAAGAACACCGTTTGATATGAAAAAACGTTTTGCCATGGGAAGAGATATACATCATTCAAATCAAGCGGCAAGACTACCATACGTAGGAAAACTGCATCTCTTCCACATAATGGATGATGATTTTCCCTTACCAGAGGAAGGTATCATCGGCCTGCCCTTTTTCAACGCGTTCGATAAATACCATTTAACTAAGGACTTCCTTTACGTAGACAAGAAAAAGTTACCCCTTTATGAGGACGGTACATTTTTACCTGGTAATACAGCACAAATAACCCGGATAAAAGTAATTGACAAAGATCAAGACATTTACATAGAAAATCAGAAACCAATCCCTGACGGCGTTTAAAAAATACAAAACAAAGAGTTGGTTGTACCCCTCTACAATTATGACAAAGACCCGTTGATAATACAACAAAACATCGAGTACGAAGCAATAGAGCAAATTAAAGAAACGAATAGAATGAGCGTTACTTCGGAGGAAAAAAAAACAGGAAAAAAGGATTCAAGATTTATTAAGCAAGACTAGATTGAAGCACGTAGAAAAAACGGAAGCTCCTAAATTTTGGAAAATAATAACAGGGTACAGTGATATGTATAATCTCGCAAGAGACCCGTTTCCATGTACCGATCTGGTGGAACATGAAATCATTTTGAAGACCGGAAAAATAGTAAATTTAAAATCTTATCGTCCTCCTGAATTTCACAAAGAGGAAATAAAAAGAATAATGCACAAGTTGAAGGAAAAAGGTGTCATAAGAGACTCAAAATCACCCTTCAATTCACCGATTTGGGTTGTCCCAAAAAAGGAAGATGCGTCTGGTAAGAAGAAATGGCGAATAGTAATCGATTTTCGCAAGGTAAACGGAGACACAGAACAAGATGCTTATCCACTGCCCATCATTGAAGACATTTTGGACCAATTAGGGAATGCAAAATTCTTTTTAGCCTTCGACCTTAGCTCTGGGTTTCATCAAATCCCAATGAGTGAGACCTCAAAAAAGTATACGGCGAGTATTTACGCCCGGAACTCGAATATTCAGGACATTTGTTAACTAAGGACGGCGTGAGACCTAAACCCGCAAAATACAGGCAGTACGAGATTTTAAACCACCACAGAATGTCGCCCAGTTCAGAGTTTTTTAGGACGCGCAGGGTACTATAGAAAATTTATAAAAAATTTATCTCAAATTTGTAAGCCTCTTACAAGTCTAACACAGAAGGAGACACCTTTTGACTGGTCGACAAATTGTCATGGATCTTTTGACCAAATAACAAAAACTATTATGCTCAGCACCGGTTTTAAGATTTCCAAACTACAAGGAGAAATTCACTTTAACGACAGACGCATCTAATCACGGATTAGGTGCAGTACTATCCCAAAATGGACATCCCTGTTGTTACATTTCAAGGACGTTAAACAAAGCCGAGATTAATTATAATACAACGGAAAAGGAATTGTTAGCAATAGTTTGGGCATGCAAAAGGTTAAGACAGCACCTTCTTGGAAGGAATTTTACAATCCAAACGTACCATCAGGCGTGGATATGGCTACACAACGTGAAAGATCCCTCTTCACGATTGTTACGATGGAGGTTACGTTTAGAGGAATATTGTTACGCTGTCGAACACGTAAAAGGAAAGGAAAATAAAGCCGCAGACTGTCTATCTAGACTATTTCCAGTTCAACAAGAAGAAGATTCTCTACAAAGTACACCAGAAGAAGTTGAGCTGAACGTGGAAAGAGAACAAGTCAAGAAGTTCTTCTCGCCGTCGCACGGATGCAGATCTACTCATCTCAGATGACGAAGGGTTAACGGACGGAAGAGAAAATCTGCACAGAGAATATCAAAAATGGATTACTAATAGGACTCCCAGTAGAGAAAATGTGAAACCTAATGCAGGTGGAAAGCTCTGGCGAACCATATCCAAAGAACGGAAAGGAAGTCAGGAAAAATCTCTATATAAGTTACCTCAATTTAATGAGACCGAGTGGCTAAAAGAGTTAAATAAGATAAATAAAGATGCCATGACCTCTAAACTAACTATTTCACGCTACCACTTTATTGACCCAATGATCACCCCTATAGAAAAAATGAAAATAAGGGACTACCTCAACTTCTTGAGCCATAAATATTAAGATCAGCAATTTCACACGTGATTCATGCCACGTGCAGAACTTACACAAGAGGGAAAGGGAGAAATCATTAGAGAATCACACGGATCAATTACTGCTCAACACTTTGGAGAAAACAAAACTATCGAACGAGCCAGAACTTTTTGAGAATGGAAAAATATGGAACAAGACATTATTCATTTCATTAAACGATGTCCCGTATGCCAATTACAAAAGACGGTAAGAATTAAAAGACAATGTGAAGCAATCATCCCAGACACGCCTGTCAATCCCAACGACAAAATAGCCATGGATATCTTCGGTCCATTGCGTTTGACACTATCAGGGAATGAATACATCTTCAGCATACAAGATATGCTCACAAAATATTTGATCTTAATACCTCTTATGAACACGGAATCGGAAAGCATTATGAAAGTGTTATTTGATCATTACATATACCTATTCGGCGCAACTAAAAATATCCTAACAGACCAAAGACAAAATTTCATATCCGAACTGGTACAAAACTTCGAAAACCTGTTTAGAATTAAACATATTAAAACTACAGTTTATCATCCACAAAGCAACGGAGCCCTCGAGAGAGCCCACTCGACGATTAAAAATTTATTAAAAACAAGCATCGAGGACCACAACACTGAATGGGATCAAAACCTGAAAATAATTTGCATGGCATACAACACTATGAAGCATGACGGTACAGGATACTAACCCTTCCAACTAACCTTTGGAAGAGAGGCCAATTTGCCCCCAATGCTGAGCACAACACCTAACGTCAAGTATGAAAAACTACTCGAGCTATGGATGCGTAGACATGAACACTACCTCAATAAGGCTAAGGAAAAAATAGACACACAGAAACTTAAGTACAAAAAACTACAAGACTCGAGAATTGCCATACCGCAGGGAATCTACGAACCCGGAGACCTTGTTAAACTTATTAACAACCATCAAGATAACAAACTCTCTCCTTCATGGAAAGGACCAGCAGAAATTGTAAAGAACCAAGAAAAGAATAACTACACTGTACTTTTTAAAGACAAGCGAACTAGGATACACGCCAATCAACTTATACCTTATTACCAATAATTTTGCAGATGAATTTGGCACTATTCTTCTTCTGGCTACTATGTGCAGTCGAAGCAGAAGTCACTACAACTGGCCTGGACGGAGTAATTATCTACTCAGAAGAACTGGGGCAAGCTAGTCTGTATCACGAAACTTGGAACATCATACTTGGAGTAGGTACGGAGAATATAGAGGAACGATTTGTCTCATTGCGACACATTTATGCGACTGCATCAAACCTCCGCTGTAATGACTGCCCTGAAGAAGTTGAGCTCAAAATGATCAACTCGCGTGTAGAGCGTTGAGAGAACCAGAAAAATATGCTGGACCAGCTATTAGGTAGGACCCATGTTAAGAGAAGATTTTTCAATTTTGTAGGAGACATTTCAAAAACACTTTTTGGTACTCTTAGTTCACAGGATATGACCTGCATTAATGAGGAACTTGATAAAACCAATAACAACCATAAAATATTGTCACAAAGCGTATCCAATCAAACTAGAATCATTAAACTCTTGTTAAACTCAGCATCTAACGATTTTAAGACTCTCGAATTACATTGTCAGGAAACCGTCAACCGCCTGAACCAGCTGGCGAACGGAACAAACCGAAACACCCAAAGTATCGCGATTTCAAATTAAATGACGGTCTGCATGATGATAGTCGATGAGTTGAGTGAAGATATTAACTTATTGATAGATGCAATAACATCCTCTCTGTGGATCATAATGGTAGAAGTTGAGGGAAACTGTGATTACTTAAAACAAAAGCAGTCCGCGCGAAGGGGAGGAAAACGGAAAAAAAGTAAATAAATAAAAATAATAATCGCGACACATACCCGAACGAAGAAAAACGCGAGAGACTCGTTCGAAAGTCACAACCTCAGGGTAATAACACCCGAATCGAGCCCTTTCTCAGGACGTTCAGTCGACAGTCCGGCGACTGTCAACCGCCGATCCCAAGCGAACGAACAAGGAAGAAATCGCGATCGCGCCACGCAGTGCCGAGAAAGGAGATTCGACTCGTCCGCGAGATTTTCTGACCAAGTCAAGAAAAACTCGACGGACACTTTATTACTAACCTTACGCTGCTGATGGAAAACCTCCGACACCATCGAAGCTGGACGATTCTGGATCCTGGATGACTCCTGAAATATTTTGACTGGACGCTAAAATGCAAGCCGTGATTATATGGTTCTCAAGTAGGAAGAAAAAAAAACTGGTAGGAATAAAAAGAAACCGGAATTGAAGAAGTGAAAAATTAATTTAATTATAATAATCGGTGTACAAAACTCTAATCGAATTAGCCTGCGCGAATCATTCTTGACGATCCAATCCGCTTCTCGTTCGAGAAGCTACTAACTCAATCTCCTGCCGATTTTGAGCGATTCCTAACCGTCGAGCGACTTCCCGTGCTTTCCAGTGGTGGGTATGACGATCGAGCTCTGTCATTGGTCGACCGCTTCTCCCAACCGTTTGGAATTCGGCGAAAATTTGCTCTTCTCCAGTTCGCAGGAATTTTATCATTTGGAGACGTGAGCTTGAGATTCAAACGTTCCAATTTCCGAGGATAAGTTGGCCGACTTATTCTCGGAAAGACGCGAAGCTTAAATCCCAAACCACGCTTGCTGATGAAACACGATGGTCGTTAAAAATATGAATTATATCCAGTCCACCCCTTCCCAGATAGACCATCGGTTTACTCGTCAAGGATTGAAAAATAAATACCATATACAGATATACATGTTATCGCGATAAGGTACCGGTATTCCTAAATAAGTAGATTATAAACAAAATGATAATGTAAAATGAAAATTGCCCTAAATTTACTCATGTCCAGAAAACTAGCTTTTAAATCTAATTGCGCCTTTTCCTAGGTGCATACGTGCGAAGGTCTCGGTAATTCACCGGTGCTCTGGCTCGTAGATGGTAACGCCGCCCGGCGTTTCTCGTCACGCCTTCTTCTTCTGGAACTGTAGATCGGGTCGGAAGCAGGTCGGCTTCGACGTTTGGTGGGCGCGCTTGTACAGCGGCGGCCACAGTTGAGCGTGACAGATCGTCGTCGCTGAAATCAGTTCCACACGTGGCGTGTGTAGTTGGCTGCGATGTATTGTTGGCAGTCCCTACTGCTCGGACCGGAAGCGGGTCTATTTCAGGGCAGCGTGGGCGCGCCTGTACAGCGGCGTCCAAAAATGATTGCGGATGTTCGTCGTCACTCGCTTGTGAATGTGAAGAGGAGTGCGACTGCTCGCTGTCGCTTGATTCTTGATAAACAGCAACCCATGCTGGAATTGCGCGGGGCGGTGCAGGTACTAAGGTGTCGCCATGATTTTTTTGAGGGGTCCCGTCCTTTAAAACCCAGTAAACTTCTCCTGAAATATTCTCCAGGATTTGATAAGGCCCCATCCGAAACGGGCGAGCTTGGCATTAAATCCTTGAGCCTTGTTGGAAAGCTAATGACTTTGCATGTAGACCCAATCTCCAATTGAAAAACGAGAACTAATCGGTATTGGTGCGGGCGCGTAACCGGATTGATCAACAGCCTGGTGTTGTGGAGCCTCTGCTTCTCTCTGCTGATGTGCTTTGGACTCTTCCTGGCTACGTATTTCCCGGAAACGCCATTCTCCAGGTCGCAGAATTGTTCTCCCGAAAAGCAAATAGCTTGGAGTCACCACAGTTGCCGCGTTACGCCGTCTCCGTAGACCGAAAATGAGTGCTGGAAGGTGTCTATCCCACGTACGCTGGTTACTCTCGTAGAGGCGGAGCCTGAGGCCCTTCTTGACTTCCTGGTTTTGCTGCTCTGTGGGATTTGTACGGGGGTGATAGACGGGTGTCGTCTACAATTCGCAGTCCCAGTTTTGAAAGGCTTCAGCCCAAATGTGACCCTTGAATTGAGGTCCATTGTCGCTTAAAATTCGTTTTGGGTACCCGGAACGAGAGAAAAGTTTTTCTTCGAGCAACTTGACCGCGTTCGAGGCGTTACAGGCACGCATGGGGAAAGCCTCGACCCATCTCGTAAACATGTCTGTAACCACCATGATATGTGTGTTCCCTTTTTTGAAATTCTGTCTCAAAATCGTAGAACTTTGGATCGGAAAGACCTAGCGGCATATATATTTTTTTAATTAAAGAAAAAACCTTTCCGAATATAGAATAATTATAGAGAAAGTCAAAACAAATAATTTTGACCTTGAAAATCTGAGTTGAAGATGGCATTTTTGGAAAAAAAAATCGTTTATTGAATACTAAAAACGCCTAGATTTTACATTTTATGTGCTATACATGTTTTTATATAGATTTGTGCATGCCCAATCCGAATCTAATGTGGAAATCGTTGTAAGCTAAAATCCAAAATGGCGGAGGCAATATGACAGACTAAAATTGTAAAACGAAACCGATTTGACTAAAATTTGCTAGAAGTTGGGTTTTCAGGTCGCTGATTACAAATCCAAGGTTAAAATTTAAAAATTCAAAATTGCGGATCCAATATGGCGAACCAAAATTTAAAAAGGAACCCGATTTGACTAAAATTTGCTACAAAGGTGTTTTTCGGGTCGCTGATTTCAAATCCAGGGTCAAAATTCAAAAATTCAAAATGGCGGATCCAATGTGGCGGAAGAACATTGTAAAAGGAAACTGATTTGACTAAAGAATGCTACTCGGCTTTTTTTTGGGTAGCTGATTTTAAATCCAGCGTCAAAATTAAGAAATTAAAAAAGGCGGATCCAATATGGCGGGCCACAATTACAGAACAAAATTTATTTGACATAAAATAGCCTATCGGTGGGTTTGCAGGTGGCTGATTTGAAATACCAAGTCAAAATTCCAGAATTTAAAAAAGCCATACTGGATCCGCCATTTTTAATTTATTAGTTTTGACCCTGGATTTGAAATGAGCGACCCAAAAAACCACCTTACAGCACATTTTAGTCAAATCGGTTTCCTTTTACAATGTTGTTCCGCCATATTGGATCCGCCATTTTTAATTTTTTAATTCTGACCCTGGATTTAAAATAAGAGATCCAAAAAAAACCGAGTAGCATTCTGTAGTGAAATCGATTTCCTCTTACAATGTTCTTCCGCAATATTAGATCCGCCATTTTGAATTTTTGAATTTTGACCCTGGATTTGAAATCAGCGACCCGAAAAATACCTTTGTAGCAAATTTTAGTCAAATCGGACTCCTTTTTCAATTTTGGTCCGCCATATTGGATCCGCCATTTTGCATTTTTTAATTTTGACCTTGGATTTGTAATCAGCGACCTGAAAACCCAGCTTGTAGCAAATTTTAGTTAAATCGGTTTCGTTTTACAACTTTAGTCCGGCATATTGCCTCCGCCATTTTGGATATTATCTTACAACGATTTACACGTCAGATTCGGATTGGGCATGCAAAAATCTATATAAAAACATGTATAGCACATAAAATGTAAAATCTAAGCGTTTTTAGTATTCAATAAACAATTTTTAATGCCAAAAATGCCATCTTCAACCCAGATTTTCAAGGTCAAAATTATTTGTTTTGACTTTCTCTATAATTTTTCTATATTCGGAAAGGTTTTTTCTTTAATTAAAAAAAAATATCCCTCTAGGTCTTTCCGATCCAAAGTTCTACGATTTTGAGACAGAATTTCAAAAAAGGTCCACTGTGCGACGTACCGACGAATTTCCCGATTCATGCCCGTCCAGAAGAAAAATTCGCGTACTCAGCGGATCGTCTCGTCGACACCGGCGTGTCCCGAAAGTGGTGTGTCGTGGTAATCATGAATAACGCGTTCACGAAGTCTTTTTTTTTGGGGTCTTTATCTTAATATCCGCCTCTTTTAATTACTCATGAAAGTATGACTTTATCCATAATGTATTTCGTTAGTCCATGATTGTCCTTTCATATAAAAACACCTTGTGTTCGTTTTTATTTATTCAAAATGTAGTAAAATAACTGAATTGGAGCCTCGGAATTTTGAGGTTTCAATTTTTAAATGTTTCAAAGGACACTATTTAAACCATGTTAATTATAAATTTCAATCTTCAATAATACAAAAAAACATCTAATTTTGGTTCACTCCAAAAAAGATAAGTTTTTTATACTGAAAAATAACCAAACTTGAAATGCCTTGGATGATTTAATTAATATCACTGCAGGTAAATTTAAAAAAAATTATTTACAATTTTTTGTTCATTATAAATGTATTACATCTATGTAAATTATGTTGACTCAGGTTACGTATTACCTTGAAGAAGGCCTGCAACAAGGTCGAAACGTACGTTGGTTTTAATGAAATGGACCAATAAAGCTTGATTCTTGACAACTGAATCCACTATTAATTTTAATGGACCGTATGACCAAAATAACACATTGATACATAAATTAAGTGTCCGGATGCAATAAGGGCGCATAAAATTTTCTCGTGCGAAAACAATGTCCCCTGGAGGCTTTCAACAAAATTTTCGAATTTTAATTTTTAAGTGATATATCTAGATGTGAAATTTTATTTCGCATCTTTTTTCTTGCAGATAAAAAATTGTAGCTTCTTTAGTTTACAAATTAAAGCCGAAAAACTGACTTTTAAAAAAAGTCAATTTTAATCCGGTTTTCACTTCAACTTGCGCTCAGTTCGTCAGTTTTTGGAATCTTTTAATAAAATTTTCAGAAAATGTGCCTTAGGGTATCCTTTGATTGATAGAATAAGAAGAATCCAAACAAATAAAAATTGAAAAATTGTTATTAATTTTTTTCCGATGCTCAGCGTGAATCAGACTTTTTTAACTTCCAGCGTTTCGTTTATCGAGGGAATTTTAAGCAGGGAAAGACTTCTCGCGACAAAAATGCGGAGAGAACTGTGATAAAGTTTTTGGGAAAGTTTCAGATCAATCGAAGGATACCCTAAAGCACATTTCCTGAACATTTTATTTAAAAATTCCAAAAACTTACGAACTGAGTGCAAGCTGAAGTGAAAAACGGATTAAAATTAACTTTTTTTAAAAAGTTAGTATTTTGGCTTTAATTTATAAATTAAAGAAGCTACAACTTTTCATTTAAAGGAAAAAAGATGCGCAATAAAATTTTACATCTACATATATCCTTTAAAAATTAAAATTCTAAAATTTGGTTGAAAGCCTCCAGGGGACTTTGTTTTCGCACGAGAAAATTTTATGCGCCCTTATTGCATCCGGACACTCAATTGACTTCATTATTTATCACTTGTTACGATTTTCCGTTACTAATATCATTCGAATAGCAAATAACGAGTTTGATACAAAGTAATTTTTTTCTAGAACAAAGTGATATGCAGTTGAATTAGTTTAAATAAAGCGTTTGTAATAATTAAACAGAATTTTACAACTATATTTGTTATTCCTAAGCCTGTCTTAATAAGTTCTGAATAACAATTACTTTATTTCAGACTATTTTTGAATTACTCTGAACTAAATTCCTCACAAATGTAGGGAAGCCAATCTTCTTTTAATTCTTTTAACAATACTCTTGCAAATACATTGGCAAAATGGTTCATTTCAACGACATGCTTTTTGATCTTTGAATAAATGTCTTAAATAAAGTAATTGTTATTCAGAACTAATGAAAGCAAGCTTAGAAATCATAAATATAGTTGAACAATTCTGTTTAATTATTACAAACACCTTATTTAAACAAATTTAACTGCATATCACTTTCTTCTAGAAAGAAAATTTTACATTGTCTCAAACTCGACATTTGCTATTCGAATGATATTAGTAACGGAAAATTGTAAAAAGTGATAAACTTATAAGCAACTCATAAAGTTATAAGCAATTCTTTTGCCTATTAAGTAATGAAAATGGAATGTGATGATAAATAAAGTAATGTAATGAAAATATTAAGTAATGAAATTTGATGAAAAATTACTAGGGCCGAACACCAAATTTCTTTTCAGTCACTCCTTCACGATTTACAATTGTTTAAACAGTATTACCAAACAAATTCACCATGCATGAAAAGTAAGGAAAAACTATTTTCCATCAAATAATCAAATATTTTAGAATGATAGTAATCGTTATCAATAATTTATTTCGCTAACTCGAAAGGTGATTCCGATCAGAAATATTGACAAACCTACATATTTCTCTGAAAAAAAGGAACGGTGTGGGTATCTGTTTTTGAAATTTCTCAAAGATAATAATTAAAATTGTTAAGCCTATGTATTTGATAAATAATGTATTGAGTTTCGTAAATCGTGGTTTTTCTTATAAGAAATGTTTATAACAATCGCATAAATTGTTTTATTCATTTCGTTTATCACTCATCGCAAGAAAGGTCATTCCAACAATAATTTGAGTAGAAAAAAATGCTATGAGGAAACGGCTGGTTGGGACATTTGTTTAATGAAATTCTCATTAACGATCTACATTATTAACGTTTGATCAAGTTTAAAGTATATAAATGCCTTTGAAAACAATTGTTAATAACTTTTTATCAGAAAAATCAATTTTGCTACTATAAAAACTCAAATCTTGAGAATTTGTTTATGATATTTTTTATAAAAATAGTAAATGTTAACTTATGCCAATTTTCCGTTGTAAATTATCACGCTTCTGAAAAATCTCAGTAACTACCGTGAAGCAAACAATTTTTTCTATAAGAAAAAGATACCAGTAAGAATTTGTTTATAAAAATTGTTTATAATAATCAAGTTAAATATTATCAGAATTACTTCTGTTCTATAAATGCAGATGCAATAATTTCAGCTACTAGTGAGTTTCTTTCTATATTTTTCTTTGAGATAAAAATTCACAAATCTGAAATGGTCAATTTTGTCTATTTGTTTGATATATTATTGCTCTGTAAACAAAAAATTAGAAAAATTACAAAACCGTGCGGCGCTTGTCAGGAGTGGGATCGCTACGCATTTTGCTGGCGCGCCTTCACTGTTCATTACTTGAAATGCGTTCCAAACTGCGTGGTATACGGCGTGTGTCGGCGTTGGCAAGCGAGGTCGGTTGCAGCTACGCCAGCGTAGCGGCGTTTTGCGTTTGCGGCTAAATAGAAACCATGGGGCACAGTGCTTGCAAGGTGGACAACTACTTCCAGGGAAAGAACATAATTAAGCACTCGAAAAAAACACTAAAAATCACTAAAACTCAAGCTTGAAAAATCACTAAAAGTTACTAACTTTTCTCTGTATTTGACTTGCAAGGGCGCGAAATTTGAATTTATGTAATATTAATACATAAAAGCAGTAAAAAGCAATAATAATAGAGCTTATAAAAATACATTAAATATTTAAATAAGGATTTTATAGATCACATTTTACCATTATTCAGTATAGTGAAATTTAGAATTTTATTGCAATTTTTGTTTTAAAAGTGTTGGGAAAATATAAATACGAACGGAATCCGTGAGACGTGGAAACGAATTGAAACAGTTAAATTAAATTGAATTTGTTTAATTATAGTAGTATAAACGTTTATTCTTCAGCCTGTTGGCCTTAAAAAATTGACTTGCTTACACTTTCCTTACTTTTACATAATTTTCCTTAAAACTAATAAGCCTTAAAACTAACATCCATCCATACCTTATATTTAGGATCGCACGCTCTTATCGCCTTGCCTTCCTCGCCTCGCTCGCATGTCCCTACTCTCTCGCTTCCGCGTCTATTACCTAATGCTTATCTACTATTTACAATATTTACATCCTACTTATATCTACTTCCTCTCTTATTTACAATCTTTCCTCCTCCATTCCTCTTCCTCCTTCCTTCTCTTCTTTTCCATCCTACCCAACACTCCCTTCACCCATGCTACTGCCCTCTTGTCCCCCCTTTCATGCATCAATACCTCCATGCTCATTTCACTCCTTTCGACCTCTGCACATTCCTCCAACCAGTGCTCCACTTTTGCATCACCCTTCCCACACAGTTCACACATCCTCTTCTCACTCGTGAGCCAGAAGCTATTAAAATCCTCCATGCACCCACACCTCATCCTCGTTATCAGCTCCTGACTTCCTTTCTCTCCTTTCTCACACAAATATTGCGCTCTCGCCCTTGGCATTATCCACACATAGTTCCCGTTAAACCTTGACTCTCTTATTCTCTCTTCCCCTGCTGCCTTCTCTCTCTCCATGCCGTTTTTCTTAACCAACTCATATACCTTCCTTCCTTCCTCATGCACCCTTCTCACTTCATCCATCTGTAGTCCATTCGTTCTAAAATACCTTTCCCTTTCAGCCTCCATCCTCCCACCCCCTCTACTGTTCTCCTTCTCCC
>CAKNWT010307192.1:0-14510 GCA_932066315.1 Andricus coriarius | reverse complement strand
CTACAGACTACAGACTACAGACTACAGACTACAGACTACAGACTACAAACTACAGACTACAGACTACAGACTACAGACTACAGACTACAGACTACAGACTACAGACTACCGACTACAGCCTACAGAATACAGAATACATACTATAGACTACAGACCACAGACTACAGAATACAGACTACAGGCAGACAGACTACAGACTATAAGACTACAGACTACCGACTACAGACTACAAACTATAGACTACAGACTGCGTACTACAGACTACAGACTACCGACTATAGTCTACAGACTACAGACTACAGACAACAAACTACAGAATACAGACTACCGACTACAGACTACAGACTACAGACAGACAGACTACATACTATAAGACTACAGACTACAGACTAGACTACCGACCACAGACTACAGAATTCCGACTACAGACTACCGACTACAGACTGCAGACAGACAGACTACAGACAGGCAGACTACATACTATAAGACTACAGACTAAATACTACAGACTACAGACTACAGACTACAGACAGCCAGACGTAAAAATAATTTTTTCTGACTCAGGGTGCCTCAAAACGTGGAGATTTGATGAACATCGACTAAATCAAAATTTACATAAAACCAATACCTTCTCATTAGGATGAGAATGTAAAAACTTAAAAACCAAAATTTCCTCCAATTCAAATCGACATAAATGTATAAAAAATTACCCTTTTCCATAAAAAAGATCCCCCATCAACATAATCAAAAATTCTTTAAAAAATGGCTTCTTCCAATTCAGAAAAAATAAATCAATAACCAACATTTTCCTCTTATAATTCAGAAAAAATAAAAACCAGAATTTCAGCCTTTTCAACTCAATGGAAAAGATAAAAAAATGAAAAAATCCCTCTTCCAATTGAGAACAAAATAAAAAATTATTCCCTTAAACATAATAAAAATGTTAAAATGAAAAAATAGCCTCGAGGAATTCAGAAAAATAACCAGAATTTCATCCCCTCCAACTCAATAAAAATGATAAAAACACAAAAAGGGTCTTTTTCAATTACGAAAAAATTGCAAACCAAAACCTTCCTTCCAACTGAATAAAAAAGTTAAAAATGAAAATTGTCCTTCTTCCAATTTATAAAAAATTGAAAACCAACATTTTCTTCTTTCCAACACTGCCAATTCATAAAAAAATTAAATTAAATTTTCTTGTTTCAAACTGAATGAACATGTTAAAAAGACCAAATTTTCCGGCCTTGAAATCAATAAAAATATAAAAAATAAATATTGTTTTCTTCCAATACGGAAATAAAATTAATTAAATAAAATTAAATAATTTCTCATTTTAAACAAACAGTCAAATATTGCTGAATACAAAAAAAATCAATTACAAAATTTCAAATAGAATGGTTTAAAAATGGAATGTTTCAGACTTAAGCAATATTTGGATAGAAATTAACATTTAATTAATTGTTTAGTTATAAATCTGTTAATTTGTAATTACTTTAAAAGCCATAGCTAGTGGCTATGCGTACCGGAATTTCTGTACGAATAACCGGATATTATTGTTACGAACAGCTCTGGAAAAGGGAATATTTGTACCGAAATTTCTGTAAAAATAGCTGGATTTTTTCGGTGCACATAGACACAGACTAGTTTCAAATAGAAAATAGTTTATGATGATTTAACGTTTAAGAACTAAGGTTTTCGAATTGAAACAGTTCAGTTTTCAAGGTTAAAATCTGTAAGCTGTTTAAGTTGGAACAGATTCAGAATCGTCTTGTAAAATCAATCATTGCTTAATTTAAAAAATGGGAAATACAATTCAGTTTTTTTTTTAAATTACTAATTTATATTTGCAGTTGATCAACTTAAAACGTGTTTTATCTAAATTTTCAAATTCAAACGCTTTTAATTCTTGAATGTTCAAGTTCAAAATTTAAAATTCCTTAAATTAAAAACGTATGTTAAGAAATAAAAGACTCAAATATAAAATTTTTAATGTAAAAGATTTTAGAATTACGCATTGTAAACTGAATGATTGAAAAAATGTTGAAATCGAAATTATTTCAAATTGCGATCGGATAGATTTTTCTTCTCTAAATTTGTCGAATTCCTGGTCAAAAAATGAATTCAGTGTCATATACCGGTTTTTCCCAGTCTGGAAAAATTCCCGATTTTTTCCCGGTTTTCCCGGTCCAGTCGTCACACGGTAACAGTAGAAATAGTATCTGCTATCAGGCAACAAAGTTATTTTCCAGCAAAATATACCTAACAGAACTCAGAGTTAAACAGTATAATTGTAACTGCTTCCAAACAAGCTTTGAAAACTAGTTAAAAACTTTTCCTTCACTCTCGACACGCAAATTCTTCCTTGTTCGTCACGAACACGATTTTATCAGAAAAGTGAATTGTCATACGGTCAAGTACACTGCGTTCCAGATTTTGAATCTACTTCATCTCACGTGCAGGTAATCTAAACACAATAAGTGAAGGCATCGTAAAAGTTAACATTGATAAAAGATAATGATGCTAATTAGCTAATGTGAAAATTTTCCATTTATTTCCTATTCTAGAATGGGACTTTATCCATTAATAGGGTCCATTAAAATTGATTCTAAAAGCTAGGAACGACTCAATTATCATTTTCATTCCTCTAATAATTAATAATAATAATAATAATAATAATAGATTTTCAGAGAAACTTACAAGAATAAAGATATAAACAATTTTAGTTAATTAGGGTAATGCAAGAAGTGACATGAATAATTACTTCTTTAAACATTTATTTGATTTAAATAACATTTGTTTCAGACAAACAATGGTATGTTTGAGTCAAATAAATTGTATTTGAATCGAACAAATATTTGCTCAGATAAATAAAACAGTTTTTTAAACTAGCTCAGAGACATTATTTGTTTGATTTAAGCAAACACTTTGTGGAGTGTGCCTATAATAAATATTTACATTACACACTTACAAAACTTGGTGAGATTGAATTATTGTACCAGCAATTTTCTATTCTTTGCCGTCTTATTAGTTTCTATTTATACTTCTTGGCTCTGTACATTATATATGGTTCACATAACAAGTTAAACATTGTTTTTATTTAATTAAGGATTTATTTTACTGGTCTTCAAGACAAAATGCTTAAAATTGTTGTGTAAAAGTTATTTCTTAAACTCTTTGAGGATATCTTTTGAAAAATATATTTATAAATTTTAATGAAGATATAATACCATTTTTTCTGTTTAATATAAGTACAGCTGTTTTTACCAGAAAACAATCTAGCCGAAGGTCCTAAAGGACCTTATCTGATTTATGAGATATGTGGGCTTCAACCAGTTTCGGCTAGATTTATACATCCTGATCTGATACTTGTTTATTTTTCAGGCCTCTAAGGAGAAGAGATTATGCTTCAACATTGTTATCGTAAGAATAACAAAAGTTTTCCTCAAAGGTTTCCTTTGTAGAATCTAATGTCCATTTTATACCTTGACCTCCATAATGCAGATTTCAGCGATAGAGCCGGTAATTAAAATCCGGGATTAGAATTTCATAATTTCAAAAAATTGTGATTTTGCAATAAATGGTTTGCAATAAGAGATTCGGCACCTGTAGGTCTTCACGACAACATGCATCCAAAATTTGACATAAAAAGATTGAAATTGTCAATTTCTACAACTATCTAGTCAACTGTTTGAGATGGGAATAAATGGACAACATTTTTAGATTTTCCATCCAAAGAACATAATTATTGCAAGTAAATAATAAATAAATATATATATATATTTAAATTTATTAATGCATAACAAACAAATACCATGAAGATAAATAATGTAAGTAATTTGTTAAATGGAAGGGTGATTAGTGGCGACCTTTGGTGGCCTCATGATGGTCTTATGATGGTATTCCTTTTCTGGTGGGAAATTCGATTTCCATATTTCGCATGCAACAGTTAACAATATTTTTACATTTCCCAAACAGTTGAAGTGAATAGTGCGAGCAGAAGTGACTAAGTACAGATACGATTGAGTGACCGATAATAATCGTTATCCGAAAGATGAGCTTGGTGTTCATGAAAGGTTATTATAGTACACGACTTATGACGTGGATCAAATACCCGGATGTCGTTGTACTATGCGGTCGTTGTTTCGGGATTTCGACATTGATTCTGAGTTGGCTGACGGTCATTTGTCAATTCCGTACATTGGCTTATTTACCTTGGCAATTACACAAAATCCACGGTCGCAGGTAAACAGGCGTGGTTATCATTCGAATCCGCTGACGGAACATAAAGCTGGTATTATGTTCCCGGGTGTTATCTACGAGCGCCTATACGTCTCTACCGATAACGACAAACAAATCACAATTACTTCTCGATTGGAAGGGTAACTCGACTCGATTTCTGTAAAAAGTGGGGACGTGAGAAAGATGCAGTCAATCTTTATATAAAAAGAACTTGCAAACTTCATCAGGTTGTCACTTCTTTCGTAGTCCTCCGAGTACTCCTCACCAAAACAAATTCAAAATTATGGCCAACCGGGCGTGCGTATCTTTATTGTTTATCAGTTTACTTCCAGTCGTCGTTCATGGATTTACAAATCGTGAGTACAAATACGAATAATTAATTATATATAACAATCTACGATTCATTCATTCTGTCCACATTAAAGCTCCTATGTTTCCGCTCGGTTTTCGCGTGATTTTGTCTCTCTACCATGTCAATGTGACAGTTTATAATAGTATGTCCGTATAAAAACCATTATTAAAAAATTTTTTAAATAAAATATGGAAGGATAGCATTTGTTCAAGTTACCTAGAACTTCAAAAAGTAAACAAATATGAAATCTGGAAAATATTATTAGAAAAACAGAAATTTCGGTCACAATTGTGTTTTTACGACAAAAAGGTAAAGCAAAATACTGGACATTCATTTTTCCGCTTTTTGGTATTTGTTGACCTTCTGAAGCTCCAGATGACCTCTACCAAACAGGCTTTTACACCATTTTTCCGTATAATTAACTTTGTAATTACTTCAAGAAGCACATAACTAAATATGGGATATTTCCCATTTTCGATCATAAATCCAACAAACAATATATCCTACTTTGTTTTTAAATTTCATTAATGATGATTTTTATTTTTAAAAAGCAGGCATTTTGCAGAACCGGTGTCAGAATCTCACTAGAACAACTGGACTAATAAGTTCCAGTCAGGACCCTTTAGAGCAATGTCCAGATTTGCCATTCATTGTAACCAGAAAAACTATATGCGTCTGGTTAGGTATTCTCATTAGGAGCTGGTTAAAAGTTCTAGATAGAGCCAGGCTCAAACAGCGTTACAGAACTAGTTTGGTCCCCTCAATTTTTTCCAATCAGCGCCCGATCAGAGATAGAAAAAACTAGCTAGGGCCTTTCTAAATCCCGAGTTTGGAATTGCTTAATTTTTAATGCTGCAAGTTTAAATTCATCCGCTTTGAAAGTTTCCAGTTACAAAGCACATAATTTAAAAAGTTTGTAGAATAATTAACTTTAAAGGTTCACAATATTTAAAATCCTTCAATTTTGTACGTTGAAACTACCAGTACTTTTTTTGACAGAAGCAACATTTTTTAGTAAGGAAATATATCCAGTTACTTTGAATGCCACTTGATACTACATGATATGTATGTATATCATTAAGCTATTTCCCTTTCGGCGAGCCTCTAGGGGTAAGCGTGACACTACCCGATTCGGGTAGTGCTTTTTAAGGTGGATTTGTAGTAAATGGGCTCACCACACCCACGACCGCCAAGAGCAACGCAGTAGTATCAGACGGTCACCCATCCAAGTACTAACCGTGCCCAACACTGCTTAACTTCAGTGATCTAACGGGAACTGGTGCTTCCAGCGTGGTATGGCCGTTGGCCATACCAATATGATACTTAATAATATTTATTATGTTTAAAATTTCTATAAGCTTATTTTAAAATTATAGTTTTGAATGCGCAATTCTAAAATGGTTTAACTTTTTAAGTCTTGAAGTTAAATTTTGTTGCTTCCAAAGCTTACATCATATTTTAAATACCTTAATTTTGGTAGGTTTTTAATATCAAATTTCACAATTTTGTAGTTTAAAATTTAAATACTAAACATATCTGGACAATTTGTACACTATAAATTTAATATACTATATACACTATATATACATCTACTATATATATATACTATATATATCTACTAATAAACACTATAATTTTCAAAATTGCATGAATTTACATTGCAAGCCTTGATAGTTATATATTTAATGAGTTTAGATTTAAATATTCTGAATTATTTGGTTTCAATTTTCAAAGTCCACAATTTCATAGTTTTTTTAATTGCCTTCATAAAAAATTCACAACGATGCACAATTAGGACAATAATTTCTTAAATTTAATCCTTAAGAATTAGAACGTTTCAGAGCTAGGCATTGGAAATGAAATTATTTTTTATTGGAAAATGTTCTTAACTGAAAAGCTTGAAAATGTACAATTTGAAACATTGAAATCATATATAACAATCTTCTTTTGTTACTTTTTATTCTCAATATAATATCTGAAAATTGCCAGATTTTTAGCTGAAGATTTAAAAAATAAATCAGAAAAAGTTGGAAAATATTTCATCATAAAAGTTCAAGAATTAATAATAATTATAAATAAAATGTAAAAAACTGAACGATTTCAAATTAAAAATATAAAAACTGAATAATAATCAGCTCTTTAATTTTAAATGGTTAAAATTTTAGAGTTCTAAATTTTCATGTTGAACGCTAAATTTTCAATTTTTCCCTTTCATAAGATTTAATTTTGCATTTAAAATTAAAATGGCTGTATTTTGAAGAATACAATTATGAATTTGAACATTGCTAATTTTAAAACGATTTAAATGCACCTTAAAATTTTTCAGTTTCCAATGAACTGTGGATGCGTTCAATTTTTAACGTTCCGTAGTTTAAATTTTTAATTTTTCTGGTTGAAATTACTTTAGCTTGTGAATGCTTTATTAAAATATTTAATTTTAAAGGTTTTCAACTAAACATTTTTCCAGTTTGAACCATGCAAATGACGGTAAATTTATATTTGGATCTTAAAAAATTTGTCTAATGAATTTTAATGTTTAATAATAATTTTTTTGTGTAATACCAATTTGAAATTTGAGAATGTTAAAAGCTTTGGCTTGTAAACCCTCAATTTAGATTTCAATTGCCATTTCTCAAATTTTAATGATTTGCAATTACAAAGAGTACAATTTCAATTAATTCAAGTTTTAAATTAATCAATTTTCAAAATTCTATTTTAAATATATTAAATTTTCAAAATTCTAGTCTTAAAATAATAATTATTATCGTTTTGAATTTGTCCTCGTTTTAAAATTTTAATTCGAAATCATTCAAATTCGAGATTCTTCAATTTAAAATAAAATTGTTCAATGTACAGATTTTTAATCTGAAATTTACACTTCGAAGTTTAGTTTTAAAACGTATTTTTTACAGTGTAATTTAAGATTGTTTTATTTGATAATATTTCTAAATCAAAATCAATTAATATATATTTTCAAATTTCAAATGCTTTCAGTTCGATATTATCTATGATTAATTATTGTTAAAAATATTTAAAATTTTTGAGTAATAATGGATTCACAAGTTATTAATAATTCTGATGCTATGAAATAAAAATCCAGATACATGAACGCGCGCTTCGCTTGTTTGTATTTATTGCAAGTTATTATCTGAATAAAATATGAAAATATGGGTAATTCTGATCAAAGTGGTCAATCTCCATTTGCAATTTATTCGTATTTTTAAAAACACACTGAATCATTCAACTGTTACGTACATTTAGGTAAATTCTTTATCTGAAGTAAAACTTTACCTTTCTCTGGAAAAAAGTTATATGTAGGTTATAAAACAAGATACAAATTTTAAAATCGTTAAAGTTAGATATTACCCGTTAAGCAAATGTTCTACAAAAAATTGATATCGTCTTTGCAAATTTTACAAAGTTTTCTCGAGTTTGCACATTTCGACTTCACAATAATGTCCCTTGACCATCGGAAGGGTTTTGATTTTTAAAAAGCTATTTTGGATCGCTGTTTACACGCATATTTACCAGAACTGATCGTAAGAGAAATCGTTTGCAGAAGTAAAATTGCGGTTAACGATTTGCTACTTTCCGCCTGACGTCGATTCAACGAGGCGGAATCCGAAACAGAACGGAAGTCAATAGAGATCTCAGTCGCAAAATAGAGGAACCGGAAGTTAATAAACCAAATTTACTATCGACGGTTAAAGTTCTGATTTTGCATTCCTTCCGATTTCGATAGCCATATTCGAAAGGAAATCAATATTCCCCTTTTTTACAATGCTTTAATTATCCCGTCTGCATCTCATTTAATAATTATATCTAATATTAATATATAGGTGAAAATCCAACAGTTGAAAATATCATATCCCTTAGGGTGCCCAATAGAAAATTAAATTTTCGATTTTTGAAACCCGAGGTAATAATTTCATTTCTGTTTATGAGAATGTGATCCCCTATTTTTTTGATTAAAAAAAAATATTTAGAGGTCACAACGATTTTTTTGCCCATATATTAATCCAGTTAACATTTTTAATTTCTTACTCCTAATAACACTAAATAAAAATCTTTCTTTACCTGAAAATTCTTCAATTATATCGAAGCATGAGCCCTAAATTTCATAGAAAAAAAAATTAATATTGATATCTGTCAGTGCTTAATTAAAATAGTTCAGAATTTTATTACGTTGTGCTAGTTTGGCGTCACCAAGTTTTTAAATTATTAATATGGAGGGTTACTATTTTTATACTTTTAATAAAATTCGGTTTCTTTTCTCCAATAATGGACATCAATATTAGTTTTTTCTGTCCGCTAGAATTGAAGTAATTTCAGGTAATGAAAGAATTTTTATTTTTCGTAATTAAGAGTAAAACAATTCTAAAACTAAAGGTCAAGTCTGATTGTTAAATACATTTATTGTTTCAGAATTATTTGCAAAATAAGAAAATAAAGGTTTTCCTCTGTTTTTATTATAGTTTCAGAGTTATAATCAGTTTTTAAATATGTCCAATTTTTTATTTAACCAGTGATAAAACAGTTACTGGTTTCTGTGTCTTACAATTTTAGTTTTCATATTTAAATTAATATTATGCGCGCACTACGGGACGCGAGAAACATTCCATTGTCAATTAATAATATACAAATATAAAACAAGATTACTATAATTATAATTTTCAATTGTACAGTGTAATCACTTAAAAAGAATAATGATTTGAAAGGCATGGTTTTATTTTTCATCCACATTTTTTTTACTTTTCACAGAATGCTTTTTCAGCACTTTTGAATTGTAAAGAATTTCAATTTAAAATTATTTTACGTAACGGAGCTAAATTTCAAATATTTATCAGTATTCAAGGGATTTAAAGAACTGCAGGCAGTTCCGAGCATTCAGGTAATTCAAGGAATTACAAAAATTTCCGGAATCCAGAACATTAAAAGAATTCCGAAAATTCTGAATATTAAAGGATCTCAGGGAATTGAGATAAATCAAGGAATTCAGAGATTTTCAGCAATTCAAAGAATTCAGAATATTTAAGAAATTCAGGAAATTCAAAATAATAAATGAATTCAGTGAATCAAGAATATTAAAGGAATTCAAGGGTTTTAGGGATTTCACAGGATTTAAGAGATTTTAGAACATTTGTGAAATTCAAGAAATTTAGAGAATATCAGAAATTTCAGAGCATTAAGGGCATTCAGAGAATTCGTGAAATTGAAGAAATTGAAGAGGTTTAGAGAATGCAGGAAATTCAAGGAAATTTAGGAATTATGAATATTTAAAGAATGCAGAGAATTCCAAATAGTAAAGGAATTCAGAGAATTCAAAATATTCCAGGTATTCTAGAATTTCAGGGAATTTAGCGAATTTCAGGGATTTCAGAGCATATAGGTACTTCAAGAAATTCAGAGAATTCAAAGAATATCAGGAATTCTGAACAATTAAAGAAATCAAAAGAGCTAAAAATATGACTCTTAATTTTGAATAAAGAAATAAAATATGTTCAAATGTTACTTTTTTGTATGATAAACTAAGAATGTCAAACACTCCATCCCTGGTTAAAATTAAAAAATAACAAATTTAATAGATTTTAACAATTTTATTATTTTTACTGAAACTACTATCAGAAGTCAATAATTAGTTTCCAATTATTTATTTTATTTTGTTTTACAATTTCAAGGATTTAAAATTGATCCCAAACAATAAAATATATCACCAATTGAACATTATTATTATTTTTCTTTATTATTATTTTTTTATTCATTAAATAACAAAAAAAGCAATTAAAAAAAGGGAATTAGGTATTTCATGTTGGACGTCAGTTGTCAAGATGTCTGCATGCCAAAGGCCAAACAATAATACCAATTGCATGGGATACAACTCCATTTTTTTGATAACTTAGAAAATAATACTTTTTTAAAACATAAGTGTATTTGGACATTATTTTTTATTTTTGAAAATCCATTTAATTCAATAATAATAATAATAAAATAATAATTATCTAATTAAGCAGCTTTTGGAAAATAAAAAATAATGTCCAAACACACTTATGTTTAAAAATAATGATTTCCTAAGTTATTAAAAAAATAAAGTTTTATCCCATGTAATTGGGATTATTGTTTAGTTCTCGGCGTGCAGAAATCTTGCGGATTTCCGCCACATAACCTGAACTAACTAATAAAATAACGTAAGCATCTCTGTGAACCAACTTCATGCTTGAAAATAAAGTTGAAAAACGGAAATTAATCGATGTACTTACCCCTTATTTTTTAATTAAAAAAATATTTTAAATAAGTTGAAAGTAATATTTCAATTTTATTATGATTTTTTGCAACATGAAATTGGTTCTTAAATATAATATCTTAATAAGTAAACATAAAACTATGAAAATAATTGATGTTTTACTAAAATGAATCTATTTTACTTCCAATATAAAAATATGATGATATATCCTAAACGTTATAGATCTTATAAAATCGTTCCATATATTCCGTAATTCCAGGAAATTTTTTAAAACATGATAATTTTTTCAAATGCTTCAAAATCATTAAATATCATAAGAATTCCTTGAAATCTTTCAAAATTCCCTAGATTATTTTTTAAAATTTCACAGCTCTTGATAATATATCTGGTAATCTCGTGAAATATTTGTGATCTCATGGAATCCTTTGAGATCCTGGAAAATTCGATAAAATACCTTTCCCTTAAATATCTTAAAATATTTGGAAATGTTGAACATTTTTTAAAATCGCTTTAAATCTTTTTTTTAATATTGTGACATCCCCTAGAATATATTTGAAATATTTTCAAATCTTTAAATCCTACGCAAGCCTATGATTCTGGTGAAATTATTTGAAATTTATAGAAATAATATAACATATTTAGACATTTTTTATATCCATTTAAATCCTATAAAAGTCATTTCACATTTAGAGAAATCCCTTGGACTCATTAAAATACCCTAAATCTTTTAAATCCTTTGATATCCTTTAAAATTCTTATAAAATTTTGGAAATTCTTTGCAATCCTATTAACTTTTTGTTAATTTTTAAAATTCCTTGAAATCTTTGAAATAATATTAAATCTGTAAATATTGTATAAAAACTAATGATGGCAAAAAATCAATAAGATTAGAATTTTATCCTTGTAATTACTTTATTAAATAATTCTATTATGAATAATAATAACAATGAAGTTTTAATTTTTATATTTTAGACCTTGAGAAGCAGATCTGTAACTATTATTTTGACTTAAATAATATAATAAATGGCTTATTATACCAAGATAGTCATTAAATACTACAAATTACAATCCAGAACTATGAGCGAAACCATCAAATAATAATTTTGACTGGTCATTTTGAAATAATGTGGTTGTGTCAAATCAGTCAATTGTTATTATTACATTATATACAACAAAGCCAAGTGATGCAGAATTTCACGCGTTGCCATTTCTCTTTGACCTGGAAAAGTAAACTCTAAATATAGAAGTAGTAATTATCGTACATTGATTTTGGAATTCCATGTGTACCTTTTACGTGAAAATATGTGAAGGATTTCAATTATTTTGCAGATGAATGAACGATTGAAAATTGTTTATTTATCAATAGTTACCGTTTGACGAGGCTTAGTGGGACATGTGTGGTGAACCGGGACACCGGTTTTTCATCCAGAAAAAGCAATCTGAAGAATGGAAAATTTCCGGTGTCCCGCTTTATCCCACATTGTTCGGATTAGCCTCCTTCTACGGTAATTGCATTTTTATGTTTTGCCCTGTCCGTAGAAAAAAAGCTGAAATTATTATTCAATCCTAATGATCAAGTGCTGATTTTATTCTTTGGAAGATTCTTTAAAATTCTGTTTGTTAGGTTTTTATTAAAACCCAAATTATCCATGAAATAATTTGTTTCCCAAATAATAACTATATGATTTAAAAACTTAAATAATAACCGACATTAAAAAATGAGCTATTGATCGTTGAGATTGAATAAGAATTGCAAGTTTCACCTACAGTTGAAGCTAAACACACAGAAATAAAAAAACTTGTCTTAAATAAACAACTACAAACCGAAACAATTTTTTCTAAAGGATTCTTAGATTTCTCCTTGAAAATTTGCCGCACTTAACAGTCATGAAGTTGATGTTTGGTGAAAAGAAACCTAAGCGTAAATAATTATACAAAGGTAGATGTCATAATTGTTTATTGAAATATATTTATTAAATTGTCTGTGTTGTCACTTCCACTTTAGATAAAAGTAATAATTTTTCTTCAATTTTAATTAACAATAGCTTATTTTATTCCTCAAAATATTATTTACAATTGTATTTGTTACGATTTTATAGAAATTATTTGATTAAGGAATCATAACTAACTTTACTCTTACATTAGTCATTCATTCAAAAAATAACTAATATCCAGAATAACATGGCATAAAAACGTAACAAACAGAATTATAAAGAATGATTTAAGGAATAAAATAAGCTATTCCTAATTAAGATTCATGGAAAATTACGAATTTTGTCTAAAATGGAAGTAAGCACACAGATATGCAGAAAATAATATTTTAACAATTATGACTTCAACTATTTTTTCCTTAAATACGGCCAGTTTTTTTATCAAAATTTTTTTTCAACTATGAATGGGCCTTTCAAGCCGATTTTATAAATCAAGGTCAAGTTTGAGTAGGCTTGAGGTAGACTATACAATAGAGTGGTCCACAATTTTTTTTTTAATTTCCCTGCTCTCAGTCTCCAAATTTGTTCGAATCCAAAGAAACAAAAATTAACATATTTAACTAAAGAAAAAACAACATTTTTGTATATTTTGACAGAAGTCTGTTTTATAGAGTCACAAAAAAACCCCCATAAACAAAAAAAATTGGTTTTTTGAGTTTTTATGGGCTAATTCTGTTTTTTTTTTAAGTTATTTCCAGTACAAACTGTTTGTAATACATGAAATATTACTTTCTACTGATAATGAGATGTTTTGCAAAATGATAAAAATAATTTATCATCGTTTATAGCAATTTTTCTCTAAGAAGAGACGTAAAAAGTCGCGATTTATTATGATTTTTAACTTTTTTTCAATTTTTCATTAAAAATTATAAAATACCTAATAAGAGTTAACAAAAATAATGGTTGAAATAATTTATTATTTATGCCAATATTCTCTTAGAATAATGCTAGAAAGTTGCATTTTTTCTGAAATTTCCAACCTTCTTTCAACTTTTCTCATACAATGATGTAATAATTAACGTTAACAAAAGATAGTTTTTTAAACAATTTATTATCGCTTATGACTATCTTCTCTTAAAGTAATGCTATAAAGTTGTGGTTTTATCTGAAATTTCCTACTTTTCGTCAACTTTTATTCAAAATTAACAAAAATAATTTCTTTAACAATTTAGTTTTGTTCATAACTATTTCCTTTCAGAGTAATGTTAGAAACACTCAGTTTCTTCTGAATTTTTAAACTTTAAAACCAATTTTTAATCAAAGCGCGGAAATAATTAATCAGAGTTAAAGAGACTAATTGTATAAGTAATTTATTATTATTTATAAGAATATTCTTTTATAATAATGCTAGAAAGTTTACTTTTAAATTCTTACTTTTTAAAACTTTTAACATACAGTGAGGTAACAATCAAATTTAATAAATATAATAGTTTAAAACAATTTGTTATTGCTCATGATTATCTTCTCTTAGAGAAATGCTAGAAAGTTGCTGTTTGTTGCTGTATTTTCTAAATATCCAACGTTTTTTCATCTTTTTACTTACAGTGAGGTAATAATTAATCAAAGATAACAAAAATAATTATTTAAATAATTTATTATTGTTTATGGCTACTTTCTCTTAGAGAAATGCTGAGAAGTTGCTGTTTTATGTGCAATTTCTAATATTTTGTTGACACTTCACTTAGGC
>CAKNWT010307190.1:7365-17916 GCA_932066315.1 Andricus coriarius | reverse complement strand
GTGTCCTCTTCCTGAGGCCTATCGTGCCTGGCGATTCGCCAGGCCACTGTCTTAAGTGAGGGGTTGAATCCCCCCAGCCGCCGGAGTACCCCAGACGTATCTTCCAGTTTACCCGGGAACCGCGCCGTAGCCCTCCCCATCTTCTGGAGCAACTCAACCACACCCACCTTAAGAGCTGCCCCTTCCTACGGCTTTGTCTCGACTACTGCTTTGAGTAGCCAAGCTTTAGCCGCTAGGTCAGCTGCCACAAATACGAAGACCCCTCCCCTGCAGAATGAGGTCACGAATTTTCGCCATTGATCTGGGGACACTCTTTCGAGTCCCCTGAAGCTTTCTCTTTCCCCTCCCTGAAGCTGGTATCAGCTACCACCAACGTCAGTGGGCTAGTCCTCTGAGCGTCCGTCCGTCCAGCTCCCGACGACTCTCTGTTCATCGGCTGATAGGCCGCCGTGTGCCTCTTCAAAGGCTTAGCCACCCCCGTTGGGGTGTCCTCTGAACCTCTAACTATCTTCTGAACCTCAGTGCTGGATGTCGACCCTGTAGCTGCCAACCTTCCAGCTCCCGCAGCAGCTCTGCTAGCTTGCTACTCTTGCCACTTCAGTCTCCTTTTCAGGGAAACGTTGATGCTTTTCTTCTTGTTCGGGGACAGATTGGCCTATCCCGTTACCATAGCCGCGTTCAGAGGGACCGTCGATCCCTCAGCTCCCGAGGGAGCTGGGGGCACAAACGCTACCTGAATTTGGCTTGCCGGAGAGGCAGATGGGGAGCAAAGGATTATGTCAGACCCTTTCATGCCCAACTTCTCTTCCCCTTAGCCACCTTTCTTCCGCCTTCCTTTGATTCTTGGTTTGTTTTTGCGTGATTCATTTTGACCCCATGAGAAGGTAGGGAAATAAAACGTCCGCTCCTGCAGAGCCCCACATGCAGAGGTAAGACTAATTACTCGGGGAGGTCGTCCGGTGTCCCCAAGAGGCCGTTAGGACACCTTCGTAACCCGTAGGTGCCAAAGTGCCACGAGCACGATCGCTCTACACCCATGGCTTAGGGGGGTGGTCACATTGAGGGAGACACTCAATGTTCAAATATCCGCTTGAAGAGCACTAAAACAAACAGAGGCCTGTTTCTTGGTCGCTATGCGGACCGCCTGTCATTTCTGTCCCGATTTCAAAGCTGTAAATCGGTCCGGGAGGGACCTTGACCCAGTGTATAATATAATACTCAGCATATAAAAATAATTCACAAATTCACTATAACTTAAGAATTATAAACACGCGACAAACATACAAATACCATTCGAGGTTAATTTTCATGTAAAACTGTACGACCATACACCCTATGGTGATGTTAGATAACAATTGCAGTTCAGTAATATAACTCATCGAGGGCGATGAAGATTCTAAGGAGGGAGACCTGTCACATCCTCAACATTTTCAAATTTCGTCGTAACGTTAGAATGTTAAAAGTATCAGTTTAATCACAGTAGGTAATTACTTATATGGTCAGCCTCAACCACTTAACGACGTACGACCAATGATAAAGCGACGGTCAATAAAGTAGTAAGAGTAAGCTAATTAACGATGCGTTATCATATGTATACCGACTTACCTAAGCATCGGTAATTCTTAAACCATCTAAGATTATAAGGTATTTATAACCAAAGGCAAAGCAAATTAAATAGTAATAATATAATTAAATAGTTGCGAATACATAATAAATGTATCTGCATCTTGAACCTAGAATTAAGACATTGTCTATGAAATAGAAAGAGAAGAACGATGAAACCACTCATAATCAATACCAAGATCAATATGGCTGAAAAGGGGATAAGTTCAATTAGTAAAAATAAAGCGCGAAACATAATCGAAGAAAGCCAAACGTGTACGTCACTTTTCTCGATCCGTACGTGCCATGTGGATTTTTCTCGATTCGCACGTGCCATGTGAACGTTTTTCCAAATTTATGTGACTTTAAAAAAATCTTTTTCCTATATAAACCCCAAACTTACGCCTGGTGGTTGTCTTTGCGTTTCGAGCAGTCATACTGTTAACTCAAACTTTGAAGTACGAACCGCTTGGATTAAGTTACGTTATTTTGAACAATTGTGACATATTCCGAAATGAAGAACCGCCTTGAAAAAGTCGCGTACCTTTTGCATTCATCGTGAAATAGTACAGACCTTTAAGTTTGAACAAAGTCCCTTCGGCTTTCAGTCTTCGTACAAATTGATTTCCGATCATTCGTGTAAGTTAATTTAAATTAAAACACTCGATGGGATATGTCGCTGTTCTACAACGTATCGTGGATACCATCGACACTGCCATTTTCTCTTGCCCTTTCAAGACTGAAAGGTAGCTGAAGTCTTACATTTTAATTTGCTGTGACTTTATTTTCTATTTTTGTGCTCTAATAAATGTTTCCTATTTGAATAATTGCTCTTTTCTTGAATTTACATATAACACAAACCCTTTGGATTTACGAAGTGACACGTAACAATGCAAGACGTGATAAAGGTATGCTAAATAAAGTTATTAATAATCTTCCTTTCGAATTGCATATCCCTGGATATCAATACTGTGGACCAGGGACAAAATGCGCAAAAAGACTTGCGCGAGGTGATCCTGGGATTAACCCTCTCGATACAGGCGAGAAAACTTGGATTCGCGTTCTGGCGAGAGACGCACTTTTAAACGACAAGGCAGCAGCTTAGGCAGTAACGAACTCTATGAAAAATAAAAGGAAATTTGGTATGGGTGCTGAAAATTAAAAGTCTGCTACCAGTTTGCCAAATATTGTCACAGCAGCTAAAAAATCAGTGATTTCTAATAATGATGCTTGAAGCAGTTCAGAATGTTTGTAAAATTTAAAATAATATTAATTCCGAATAGTAGAAAAATATTGATATTATGCTACTCAATGACCTCTTATGAATTCCTGACCGAAAGGGTAAAACCTAATGCATATAGCTATTACGTGTATCGAGTGTGAATTGAAGGAATATCGATAATTGCGTACGCATCCATTAAGGAAAGAGTAGATGAGCGGGTCGATAAATGGAGAGACCCACTAGATGCGAGGACTAATTCAGGTAGATCACTGCGCTTGGCATCGCACGAGACAGGCGGTTTTACAACAACGTACTTTCGATCTCGGTTAACCACCTCCGAAATGCTGACAGGTTGAGATCTAGGGGCGAGGAAAATTATGGATTCGATTATAATTAACTATAATTAATGCTCTAATTAAAAAACTAAGTGAATTTGTTTATTAGAGAATTATATTAAAACCAAGTTTTCCCAATTTGTGAAAATCTCACTTATGTAGAACTTGAGGAAAGATTATTTTTTAACCTGTTGTCACATGGGAACTCAAGAATCAACTCCTTAATATTCTGCTATAATGCGAAATTTAGTACACTAATTCTGGTGAAGGCAATATTTTCCACCTTAAAAAAAAGACTTTATTTATGCTGCCGAACGATATTTTTCGATACTGAGAGGATACCTATACGATACTCACCTACCAGTCTCGATTTTGTATCGCTCGGTTTTGTGTCGTATCGGAAAAATATCGGAAAGTGCGGTTTCGTACCGATATCGCATCGGAATTCCAAGACAAAACGAACAGATGAGATTTCCCTCCCTCACAATAGAAGAGAGAGTGTGGCTGGCCGAGTGGTCGGCCGCAGGTACCAGGACAAGGAGCTGCAAGGAGCTTAGCCCTTAGGGGGCCAGGCCTTTTAAGAAAAGAATAATATATTCTAAAATCTAAATGATATAGTCTGCACTTCCGAAGAAATTTCAAAACACTCACTGAGATACCGATTTCTTTGATTCAAACCAACTCATACTTGTTTCAATTATAGATTTAAATCAAATCTTTTACATGAACTCATGAAAGTTTGTTTGATTTAAACGAATTTTTTATTTAAGTAAAGTATTCTCTTACTTTTTATTTATTGATCAAAGGCGCATAGATATTCCTTAACTTCTATTTTAAATTAAATCTATTTTACGTACATCTTCAATCATGTCTATTATCTAATAATACTACTAATCATATTTTACATACCTTTTATTTTGCCGAAGTATCGTTTGTCATGATTCTTATTTTTTCGAGTTACTACTTTAACATCATTTTTGTTATTCCGAATTACTATTCAACATAGTAATTGTTATTTTACCGAATTATTATTTTAGATCATTTTTATTTTACTCAATTTTTTCGGACAAAATTGTTATTTTACAGAAAGTCCACTGACTTGTTTGGAGGTTCGAGAAAAAGTTACCACACTTTGAAAAGCGAATTTTCCCTCGATTTTTTAATGTTCCCAAGGTAATTTTATATTGAAGAAAATTAGTTTTGGACAAATAGCAGATGGATTCAAATGAAAAAGGGTCCGAACATTACTCACTGTAAGTTTTAACGTTTTCAGTTAAGTAGGTCTTTCACAACTTTCTTAGTTTTTGAAATAATTAGGAAAACAAACATTTTTGCACATCTTAAAATTGTCATCTTTTCTAATTTCAACTCGCTCTAAATAACAAACTATTTAGATTGTTGACTTCCATTTTTATTTGTTTTGGTAAGTCCGGAAGAAAAGTTTGAATATTTTCAGTCACAAAGTCTACCGGCGAAAGTTTAAACAACCGTTTTCTGTGAATTTTCACTTCAATTGACATAGCTATTCATGAAGTAAGAGGGTTATTTTGTTTTGCGCGGTGCCATAAGATTGAATTCGCAGCGGCGTAGCAGGCTATTATCCAGGTCTCGGCGTGGAAAATTGTATTCTCCAACATGAACTCTTTATATCAATTATATGTTAAAAAAATTAAATTAATAATTAAATATGCATAATAATATTGAAAATTGTATTAAGATTGTGTCATTGTTAAAAATAAAATTAATTATTGTACTTCCCTACCATAATGTTATTCGAGCAAATTTGTATTTCAAAGAAGTTTCTCTTATTTTTGATGATACTCCTTCGATGATCTTTAAAGATTGGAAACTGATTAAAAGAAAAGATTATAACTATGCCGTAAATGAAAGAAGCCTGCGGCGCCGTTGCGAGCGCAATATCATGGCACCGCGGCAAACAATAAAATATTCGTACTTCATAAATGGCTAACTCAATTGAAGTAAAACTTTGTAAAAAAAAATTTTAAGGATTCTACTAAACATTTTACCAGCTTGAAGTTTTTGATTGCTTAAACTGACATCGATAGATTTTGCGACTGAATGTATTCAAAGATACTTTGTGGTGTTACCCAGAAAAAGATTAATAGACCGAATCCATTTCAAATCACGCAGGCCGGCCGATGACATGTTCGGGATTAGTTTGCCTATAGAATATGTATTTGTACATGAAAAATAAGGAGATACGTAGTTTTTAAATTAAGATAGCGACCGTGCCATTTTTACAATTTATGATATATTAAGGTTTTCTAGTTTCAGTTTATCCAGTTTTTTGCACTCTTTTAAAATCCATTAAAAATGTAAAAAATAATGAAAAATGGTAACATTACTTTTGATTTTTGAAAAAAAAAGAAAAAAACATTTTAAAAAACCCCCACATTTTTTCCTGAAATTTTTAGGAATAATAGGTTAAATAGAAAGTTGAAGTTTGAAAAAATGAAAATTTCACGCTGTGCAAAAATTTTCCTAGTTATTTCAGAAACAAAGAAAGTTGCTCGGTTTTTGTAACTTTGAAAGTTTTTCAAATTTTTTAAGAAAAAGTCGAGTTAGTTTAAAAGACATGTAGGAATTAAAAAAAATGTAAAGCTAAAAAATCTAAAAGGCAATGTGCTTGAAGTTCTTAACGTTCAAGTGAAGGACATTTTTTATTAACTGATTTCTAATGTAGAAACAGTGCAAAACTATAACGGTTCATTACATAGAAACTAATTCAATTATTAAAGAAACAAATTATGCATATTTTTATCTGCAGTTGAAAAATATTTCTAGATATAATAGAATTGGGAAAATATACTTCGTTCATTTGAACGTGCAGAACTTTAAATTACAAGGAAAGGTTCATGGTACTCAGGAAGTTGAAGCTCCTCGCTGTACAAGGAAAAATCGAGTTTTTTATATGATATCGAGACAGTCTTGTATCGAACGGCATCACATAACTTACTTTGATGGAAATTTGTCACTTATGCAGAACCAGCAAAAAGAATCTTTTTTAATGAATTCCTACATGGGAACTCAAGAATCAACTCCTTAAAGTTCTGACATAATGCTGACCTATTTTTCATCAAGTAAAATTCTGTTTATGTAAAATCAATTAAGGTATAAATGCGCTTTGTAGAGGAAGAAGCTTACTTGGATCTCCAACACGTTTACACACGTTAGCTCCCAATAAGTCGTCAAATTTTGATAGGCAACATTATGTACTAAATCGAGGTTCGTAAATAAAATCAAAATGTAGATCCTGCACACTAAATAACAAAAATTAAAATAAATATAGTTTTAATTAATACTCTATCAGGTCTGGTGCCGATGCATATACTCGGGACCAAATTCCTGAACAGAGTAAATTAAATCTGTCGAAAAATATAATTCTTATAGATATATTTCTATAATTGAAATTTGTCGATACAGTTGAATTACGAATTAATTAACTAAATTAAATAAAAGATTACTCAAATTTAAATGGTCTCAAAGGTCGAGTGTTACATGCCCTGTTATCAAATCTGTTATTAAGGGGGCACGAGCAACTGTAAGAAAGGCTGGTAGCAAAAAGAGGGTAAATAAACCACGTATTTCCCATGCACTCGCTAAGGTGGGGGGGGGGGGGGCTTTTTACCCTTCCTCATACCACTTATTTACAAATCATTCACAGCAAAAGCTGTGAATGTTTTAAAAACTGAAAAACGACAACTTGAAGAAAATGAACGCCATAATAAAAAAATGGAATACATTGCTTTAGGAAAAAGTATTTATTAAAAGCCATACAGGTAGGGACAAGGACTTCATCTAAAACCATACAAGAAAGGATTAGGATGCAAGTTTGAGCGTGTCTAGGCCGCGCGACTGTTAGTTCTCGCGCTTCGAGCTCGATAATGTATTTACCTCACGCTACGCGCTCGGTCTTTGTATTTCCCCACTCCCCCCGTTTGTGCACAGGCCTTTTATAATTAACGGTCAAGAAATCGACAACTGTAATTTGCTGATTGTGAATTCTCGTTTGTTAAAGCTCCATCGGCTTTAACGAACACATTCTCATCGCGTATCTCGTGCTTTGCACTCGATTTTGTCCAAAATGCGAATTTTCTACATTATGTTCAACTCTACTATATCAAATGTATATTATATTTATTTCTGTACCTCGGTACGAAACTGCTTATTCAGATATTGCAAAATCATGTACACATTTTATTTTTTATGATTACTTTAATATTTTATCCTTATGTTGCACTAATTTTCATTCTCAAATACCCTGAAAAAGACTATCATTTCCATAAATTCATATTATTACAATTCGTAATATGTATTGGTATTGAAACATACGTATTTTTATTGTCTTTTTTACAATTTAAAAAAAAGTGCGCATGCTATAAACAAAAATTTTGTTATTTAACATTTTATTGCAAATTGTGTCGTATTTTCATAAATGTAATTTGTTTATTTTCAAAGTTTTTTTTACGATTGAAACTAAAAATACGCATCTTAGAGTATTGTAGATTGTGTTGTTTTTCCAAAGAGTTTATTTTTTTATTTTTCAATCAAATCAATAAAAGGCTGAACAACTTTTGTCTTTTCATTTTTTTCGCCTATTGTGTCGTTATTCTAAATATTCAATTTCTTTATTTTTAACATTATTTTTTACTATTAAAAGAAAATCTACTCGTCCTTTGTAAAAATTATAAATAACGAATTCGTAGATTCTTTTTGGTTGAACAACTTTTGTCTATTTAAGAATCTTAAATTAGACCAAAATCAAATTCAAAATCCCATTTAACGTCCAACATTCAAGTCAATGTATAAATTCCTGAAAATAAACCAAGAATCTTACGATAAAATTTGGACAAACACCACAAAATGCTCCTATTGCAATTCCTGAAAACAAAATAAAAATTTGTTTCTTTGGACAAAAATAAAAAAGAGGAAAGAAAAATGAGAAGGCAACCAAACAAATCCCCTTCCTTCTCTTTTTTATTTCTTTCGTCTTTTTTATTTTTATCACTTTGAAATCACAATAAAAAAGCATGGATAATATTTACCAACGTTTCGGTGCTCACACAGCACCCTTATCAAGGTAAGAAACTTAGACCAGGTGGAAACAGCAATGAAAACACGATGCTACCTCCTGAATACCCAAGAACTAAGTGTGAGAATAAAGGCAAATCCTGTATACCTGAGAACTAAGTATGGGTCTAAAGGAAAATCCGTTATGAAAATGATGAGACAGGAAATAAGAAAAAGTCGAGACTCATGAAAATCCATTACTAAATGTAATTAATCATACTAGAATAACTCTTGTTTAATCTATCCAAATCTGTTTTTAAATTAATAACCAACTTATTTTGTTTTTTAATATAAAGCATTTCCATGAATTCTCTCTTTCTCTCATTACTCTCACTATGCAAAATTTCTACATTATCCCAGTCAAACTCATGGTCAATATCAACAAACCCTCTCGTATGTCTAACAAGAACACTCTTATAACAGCGTCCCAACCGAACATCACTTTTGTGTTCCTCCACCCTAGTATTAAGAAGTCTACCAGTCTGTCCCACATAAGTCATCTTACAGACCTTGCAAGTGATCTTGTAAACAACACCACCCTTCTCAAATTTATCTAAAGGATCCTTACAAAAAGTTATTATTGAATCCATTTTAAATGTTATACGAAAAATGGTATGAATATTAAATTTTTTTAACATAAATTCAATAGTTTTTGAAATTTGACCAAAAAAAGGAAGAACAAAAGTATTAAAAGAACTATATTCTCTCAATTCCTTCTGATCAGCTGTAGCTAAAATGTTACTCTGTTTGTTTTTGATTTGTTGAATTCTAATTGTAATATGTTTCTCAATTAATTTTCTTGGGTAACGATTAAGAAAAAGGATATTCCTAACAATATTCAAATTCTCTTTATGGAATGAAATGTGGGACAAACCTAGAGCTCTGTCAACCAAGTTTTTGATTATTGCAATTTTGTTTTGAAAAGGATGAGCAGAAAAGAAATTAAAAATCCTACCTGAATATGTACTTTTCCTATACCAATTGGTAATAATATTACCAACCTGACCTTTGATTACTTCTATGTCCAAAAAACTGATCTTATTATTTTGTTCTATTTCATGGGTAAATTTAAGTTTTGGATGAAAACCATTAGAAGCATCAATGACTGCATGTACCTTTTCTAGAGGAACACATAATAAGGTATCGTCAACATAACGAAAGTAAAAGGGCAAAATAAAATCTAGCTTCTTAAAAGCAAAGACATCCAAATCTTCCATAACAATTTCTGCTAAAATCGGAGAAATGACTGAACGTATGGGAGTATCAAACTTTTGCCTATAAAAAGATCCATTGAATTTAAAATAAATTGAGTTCATAAGGAAAGCTATCCCTTTAATAAATTCTTTTTGACTTAATCGAGTACGTGTTTTTATATTGTCCCATCTATTTAAAATTGCCTGTTCGACCAATTCAAAGGGTATACTTGGAAACATTGCAACAACATCCAAAGAAATTATTACATGGTCATCAGGAACAGTTTTTTTGATAATGATTTTTTGGAATTCCCAGCTATTTTTAATATTAAATTTTGAATTTGCAATGGAATCTTTGAGTATTAAATTAAAGTTTTGTTCTAAAAATTTCGTGGGAGTGTTAATAGTTGAAATAACTATTCTCAAAGGATAGCCTTCTTTATGAATCTTTCTCAAACCATAACATCTTGCAAGAACTGTGTCTTCGGTATTTATATCAGTCCATCTTATATCTTTTCCTAGAAGTCCTTTCTTTCTCCAATTGTCTAGAATCCTGAAAGTGTCTCTTCTTAATTGTTTCAACGGATTTTCACTCAATAAATCAAAGTTATCACGATTGGAAAGCAAATCTTCCATATCCCTGATATAATCTGATTTCTTCATACAAACTGTAATATTGCCCTTATCAGCATTCATACAAATTATATCAGGGTTACTCCTTAGGAAACCTTTCGTTGCCATAAAACCCTCAGAAATTTTACGATCAATGCTACTAATGTGCAAACGTTTCTTATCAACAAAGCTCTTTGACAAATGCAAAACCTTGTTCCGGAAATCCTGTTGATCTGATACTGGAATTTTGTGTATACTTGCTTCAACATCTTTGACTATTTCCATCATTTGCTTCGATTGACTTTTTATCACATGGTTACTAAAACCTTTATCTTTGTTGCCTTCTCATTTTTCTTTCCTCTTTTTTATTTTTGTCCAAAGAAACAAATTTTTATTTTGTTTTCAGGAATTGCAATAGGAGCATTTTGTGGTGTTTGTCCAAATTTTATCGTAAGATTCTTGGTTTATTTTCAGGAATTTATACATTGACTTGAAT
>CAKNWT010307188.1:0-12403 GCA_932066315.1 Andricus coriarius | reverse complement strand
ACTAAAAATTTGCTTTGTTTTGAGAGACAAGTTTGTTTTTTAATGGTTGAATTTTTTAAATTGCAACGATTTCTTATTACAGCTATCAGAAATGTAGGTTAGGAATTATGAAGATACATCGGCATTTCATATTATACAATGTGTAGTTTTACTCCATTTTCTGAGAATTTGTTTGAAAATTATTAATATCAAATTATAAAGAACTCAAAGTAATGATACGATAATTGTGACGACGGAAAGTTTTGCCGTGACAGATTGGCCCGTTTATTTATTTTTAAAATTGGAAAAGATCAATTTTGCGCGTTTAAAACCTTTGTGACATTTTTGCCCGTGAGTTTTGTTTGGAACATTTTTACGCGTGGAATATTTTTTTGCCATTTTTGCTCGTAACAAAACTATGGGACGTTTTAGCTCCCGGCGTGTCATTTGCAAAATAAGTAAAAACTAACATGCATGAACATCTAACTGATATAAAACAAACCAAATGGCTTTGGGAGCTTCCATAAAGGATGTCACTGTTCAAGGAGGGGGGGGGAGTCGAATTGTGACAATCTGTGACAGCGGACATTAAGACCCCATTGACACAATGTGACAGTGGGGGGGGGGGGGGGGTAAAAAATTCGCCAAAAAAACTGTGACATCCTTTATGGAAGCTCCTTTTTTCATTAATTTTGAAAACATATTTTTTGTTAATGTTGGGCACATATTACGATAGAAGCCCCTATGTGGACTCTGTATTTATTACAGCGGGACAAAAGCAATGCAAATAAAGTGTGTTTTGTGGTAAAAACTAATTTTTTTGTCTTATCTGTAATTTGAAGTCTTGTGGATACTTAAGGGCTTTTTCCGTAAGTAAATTGATTAAATTTGACACAAAACGTGTTTACTCATGCATTATGCACGGACGCATGCGATGCTCAGTACATTCGGTACATTCTAATATGTATGGTGTATATTTATAGAAATAAATAACCTATAAATAGTAATGTATTTTTGACAGTATCAAAACATTCTTAATCGTCAAACGACATACTTCATCCCAACACCCATAAACGGCACACTGATGCGAATTAGAATTTTAGCCATTTCAATATTAAATATTTAACGTATTGAATATATACTAAACATCTAGCCTATAGTACGCATAGTGAACATATATATTTAATATAGTGGGAATAAACCGCTATATCAAGGGCATGGAGAATAGACACAAGGAGACCAAAGTAATGTATCGAAAAATTAGCATATTTTTTCGCCAAGTACACACGCCTGAACTTCCCGTGCGTGGCGCTGGTATGAACATATGTAAAAAAAATATGGCCGCCATACAAGGCAATATTTGTACATATCTTCATACTAGCGCCACGCACGGGAAGTTCAGGCGCGTGTACTTCGCGAAAAAACATGCTCGCTTTTCGTGAAGTCAATGTACAGGACTTTGGTCTCCTTATGTCTATTCTCCATGATTAAGGGTTTGAGGGTTAACTTTATTATTTTACATTCGTAATCGTTACATTCGTTAGGTTAGATATGTAACCAGTAGCGTAACTACGTCCAGGAAACTTGTTTTCGGAGGAAGAAGGTGGGCCCCCCTTACAATAACGCATAATTTGTAATTCGGAGCCTTGGGGGCCGGTGTTCCATGGAACACGTGGAACACCGATAGTTACGCCACTGTATGTCATATGCAATACAGTAAATAATATTATTCTTGCGCTTTATTTGAAATTCAGTTTCTAATTTTTATATTACGTTTAATCTGAAACAGTAATCCCAAGTCAAAAAATTTATAAATTATCGGTCTTGAAATTAGTAGTGAACACATACATAACTATTTGGAAGCTAAACAAATTTAAAACAAAAATTAATTTAGAAATTCAAATAAGAAATATTGAACCATTAGATGAAAACTTTAAAAGCTTCTCTCAACAATTTAGCATCTTTTAAACATATTAAAATATAAATAAAATGTGAAAAAATAATGGTTGAAACAAATAAAAATGGTTTTAACAATTAATAATTAAAAAACGAATATATAAAACTTCTTTATTTGTTCATAAAAAGTTATCTTTAAAAAAAGGTACAAAAATTAAGAATTAAGATCAATGACCCATAGCATACATTTGTTTGCATTCTCATCCTAATGAGAAGGTCTTATGTAAAATTTCACTTTGTCGGTTTTCAGAAAAAACGATTTTTACGAAGGTGTCTGTCTGCATCTTGTAAGCACGATAACTTTCGAAAGACTAATCAGATTGGATTGAGCTTTGGCACACGTTTTTAAGGTATAACAAGAAAGGACGAGTTCGTTGGCCAGCTATTTTGGATAAAAATTGGATTTTCAAAAATGTTGAGAACATCGTTCTTTAATTTTAAAATTCTATTTGCGGCTATTCTTAGTACTCGGAAAGTCGAACGATTTACCCTTATTACTTTTTTCGATAAAAAGAAAATGATCAGAGTTATAGCATTTGCAAAATTAAAAATAAACGAAAATGAATATTTGAAGCCAACCAACGCACGATATGAAAAAAAGTCAAGAGAAGTAAAACGTTGCTTTTTGAAAACTATACAATATTATCATAACAATTTTTGGAATTTTGTTCAAAAATCGAAGATTCAAATTTTGATCGCACAAAAAATAATGAAAAATCAAAAGTTCCATTTGGCGGTCAAACTATGCGAGATACGAAAAAATATAAATTAACAAAAATTATGCCCCCTAAAAATATCTACAAATTTGTTGTTATTCACTTTTTGATAGGACCCGTAGTTTTTGTTTTATTCGTAAAAAACAACATTAAAAATAAAAAATAAATTTTTTCGACAAACGACACAAGCTACGAAAAACATAAAAAAGCAAACGTTATTCATCCAAGAAAGAGCTAAAAATTTGTTAATAATCATTTTTTTATAAGATGCGCAGTTTTTGTTTTATTCGCGAAAAATGATATTACAAAAAAAAAACAAATTACATTGTTGGAAAAAAGAAACAAGGTTCAATAAAATGTTTAATAACAAAATTGTTTTTAAATTAGATCTTAAAATTTGCTTCAAACCTTTTTTTTCTCACTAGACACGTGATGAGATTGTGTTCGTTAAAGCCGAAGGAGCTTTAACAAAAGAGAATTCGCAGTCACAAAATTTCAGTTGCAGATGGTTTGACCCTCAATTTTAAAAGTCCTATGCAAAGATATCGGGACGCTCAAACTAGCTAGACTAACTAAATGAGAATTTACCTGCACGGCGGGCAGATTTTGTTCATTTAAAGTGGTCCGGCTATTGGATCGATCAGATGAAAAATCATCAAAATTATTATTTTTGTTTTCAAATTTAAAAAATGTTAATTATTATTTGATTTATCACTGTTTGAAATTGTGTCAAAAACATGGGATCTTATGGAGAAGCCATTGGCGGGCTCCAAAAATGGTTAATCTTGGCTTTTAAATACGTTGAACATTGTTAGAAAAACTGTTTTGAGAACAGAAAATATAATGTGAAACTTGAATTACTGCTCATCTGTACTTACTTGCAGGGTATTTGAGCTTAATTTTAGGAAAACATACCGAGGTAAAATATATCGAGAACGGTATGGCGTTGATTAAGATTGGCAACACAGCTTCTGCTGGAATCGGGGAGCGCACGAAAAAATTTAATACTTAATTTATTAATTGATAAGTTGGCCAAATTTGGATTTAATTCCAAATTTCAGAAAAAACTAATAGACATAGCTTTGACTAGCTTTTCCAGTAGCCGGACTACTTTAAATCGATCTAGCCGTTCTCGATAAAAAATGTTTTTTTGTTATTACCCCCAAAAATCCCAATAACATTTCTTTCCAGATATAATCTTTTGGGAAATTTAATTTCATATCAATGACAACTTATTGTGAAAATTTGAAATAGATCGTAGCTTACCCTGCTATTAGGCGAGTGACCAATCCGCAAAAAGTCGTCCAGAAACCGAAAAAGTGTCTAACTCCATATAACAGTACAATTCTTTTTTTAATTGAAAGTACATATCAAGTAAAGAAAAAGCAACAATTTTTAATGACCTCAGTTACCCGCGTCATCCCGAGATAACGTCATCAATATGTTTATCTGCCTCTCTGAGTGCCTGAGCGTTTAGGTTATAGTTATGATGGCTTAGCATTTTTTTTCGACTCATCAATTATCAACTTTGATTAAGGACATTGAAAGTAACATTTTAAATGTTTCCCGATGCATATAATAACAAATTTGTTGATTGTGTATTAAAAAATACAGATTTTTGTTAATTTCTTTGACCAAAAGTATTGTAAATTGAAATTTGATCGGTGACGGCCACTTTCTGGAACAAACATTGCAAAAATATGTTTCTATAAACGTTATAGAGATTGCATGCATTTCAAATAAAGCAGGGTTCTACACTTGAAATCGCAGAATCTCTCGGGGGCGAAAAATGTTGCTTTTTAGAGGAAATTAGGCGATACGTATTATTCCGATTTGCAAAAAAAAAACATTCTAAAAAGTTATGCGTATTTGAATGTTGTGCTTTGTTTGTCAAAAAACTCGATTTTTTTTAAACCTCTATAACATTTGATCTGATTGAGATATTTATTATTTTCTTTTTGATTCTAATTCATCTTCCTGAATTTCCAAGTCAAAAAGGTTTCTAAAATATTATACTTACCAGCTTCAACACTCCATTCTTTGTTTGAAAATTCTTCTCTTTTGGCATAAAATATTGTTTTGATTTAAAATTCAAATATTTTGTTGAAAATGTAATACATTTCGACTTTAAATGTATAAAATTCAAAGCGTTGCTACATAACAGGAGATTTCTTAGCGTGGACCAAATGTTTCCTAGCTTCCAGTGGCTTCCAGGCTATGAGAAACTGAAGGGTCTGCTACTCTACTGTTTACAACAAGTGAATTTCTGTGGTGAACAGAGACTATATGGTCGGGCTGACCCGTGAGCTCGCTCCTCTCAGATTCGAACAGGGGATGCGTCTATTTACTGCTGAGCAAGGCAAGTGAGCAACGCGAAGAAGGCGGTGAACGATTCGTGAAATCGTTTTCGATGTCATAATTCGAGAGCCAAAAACAGTTTCGTCCACGGTACGGGACTGTACTAAAATTATGTAACAGCTCAGGGGGGAAATTTCATACCAATTCATTACTTTAGGGGGGTATTAAAGTTCGAAATTGAAAGAAATAAATCACAGTAATTATACAGAAATGTAATACCTTGAGAGATAACTTTCAATAAATGACAAGCAAACTAAATTTGAAAATTCTTTATTTTTTTGCAATTTGTTATATTCCGTTTATAAACCATATTGAGTTAAAAACGTTACAAGTCTGGTCTTTGGATATGAATTCAAAATTAACTATTGAGGTAACCCTGATATTATATTCTTCTTAGATCTTCATTAGCCGTGTGATTTGATTAATAAAAAGAAGCAGTTGCTTCTTTTTGTAGAACAAATTGAATTTTTGCTTTGAAAATTCATCTATTTTTGGAGAAGTTTCATCTTTCTGGAATACATGTAAATGCAACTGCTTGATTAAAAATGAGAAAAAAAGCTTTCTTACAAAGTCGTCCTTTTTGTTCAAACATTGAACTGCTTCGTAGAAGATTCAACTATTTCGTAGAAAATTTATTTTTGTTTAAAATTAAAGTTTTTCCTTTTCAATGTGTATTTTCAATTTAACAATTCATCTATTTTTGAAGAAATTGCATTCTTCTTTGACAACAATGTAACTGTTTATGTAAAAGTTGTTGAAAATTAAACTGTTTGATGAAAAATTGAACTAGCTCGTGGAAAATTTACTTGTTGTCAAATCATCTGAAACATTTTTGGGGAAAAATTGAACAAGTTTCATGAAAAATTGTAAAGAATTTTTTCTCGAATAATAATTGTTATTAATTTTAAGACTATTGCTATTTCCATCCATGGCTAGGTATTTGTATATCATTACTAATTAATTTACATTTTGTGGGCCAAAACTTTTATACATAAAATTTAGACATATAATAATTTAGAGGATTGAATAAAATGGAGGCTCTCCTCTTTCGTCTATTCTGTTCTAGATGTTTCAATAATTTGTAACTGATGAGGCCCTACGTTGACGGGCGAAACGTTTTAAAGTTTGAAAATAAAAACACTGGCCAGAAAGCTGAGAAACACGGAACAACATTTATTATAAAACCATCCTGGTCGAAAACCTTACATCTTTTTAAAATAAAAATATATTCGACAATTTCTTTAGAACTTTCTTTTTTAACTTACTGAATATAGTGATGTTTGATAATGAATTTCTTATAATTTGTTCGCGACTATTTTTATTCCTATAATTCCTATGGTTAATGCAATGATGAAAAAAGTAAAGGAAATGCATGGTAGGAGAATCATTATAGACGTATTATACTGGGTGTTTTTTTAAACTTCAGATATCGAAATATCTCAAAAAATACGCATCCTATGAAAAAAAGTATCCGTAATGAAAACTTTTTATTTTCGAGGGAGAAAATCGACTTTCAACACCCCCCCCCCCCTCCTGGAGGCAGGGGGTGGGGTTTTTTTATTTTGCGAATGGACAACATTTTTCGAATAAAACTTACGTATTTCATAAAGGAGAATCTTAATCTGGGATAAAAAATTGGCGTTCGTATTTGAATTTACAAAGTTACCCCCCCCCCCCCCCCCCCCCCCCCACATCATGGCGACGTGGGGGGGGGTAAATTTGTTCAAAGTCGCTTTTCTCCCTCGAAAATAAAAAATTTGTATAACGGATATTTTTTTCATAGGATGCGTTTTTTTTTTAGATATTTCGATGTCTCAAGTTAAAAAAAACACCCTGTATATATTTTCCTACAATGCTTTTTCGTAAGGAAATAGTTGAATTTTTAACCTACAAAGGTGAATTTTCAAGCAAATATTGTAATTGTAAGTTACCAAAATTGGTTAAAAAAAATTTTTCATCAAAGGATACAAATGTATCTGCAACCAAAAGAAGTTAATCTTTAACAGTGTAGTAAAATTTTCAACAAAATAGTTCAATTTTCAACAAACACACATAAATTCTCAGGGAGAAATATAATACTGGAAATATTTAAACCAACAATGTTTTAATTGTAAATCAAAAGCAGTAAAATTCATTCAAGAACGACCAATTATTAACAAAATATTTTAATCTTCAACAGAAACAGATTAATGTTTAGCCGAACAGTTCAAGTTTAAATTAAAATGATGAAATTTCTACCAAAGAAGATACATTCCAAAAAACGAATTTTCAACAAAATAGAGTACTTGTAAACCATACAGACGAATTTTTAAGATAGTAGTTCAAATTTTAACCAAGTGGTTGAAGTTTAAACCATAAAATATGAATTCTTCACAAAAAGATATTTAAACTGATAAAGATTTAATATTACATCAAACCCACTTCAATTCAACCAAGAAATACAAATTTTCAACAATATACATGCATTTTATATTCCCAAAATCTATGCCCATTTTTTTCGGTGAGGAGCTGAAAAAGCTGTTCATTCACGCCGGAGATTCGAATTGCGTCCAGTTTTGCTGAAGTTTTCTCGGCATCCAGTGAGAACGCCTTTCGTTCAATATCAGAGATCGTTCATTGCGGTGTTTAGACTTAAGAGTGTTGGGCGTAACTCACTGCAAAGCGTGAACGTTTAACATATGTCAATGCTATTTCAGAAGAAAAGACGAATACCACAGCAGGCCACAGACCCCTACACATTCCGAACTGGAACCATGGAATAATATGTCTCCAGTCTCTTGAACGACATTTATGGCATCACGTACACTCATTCAACTCTTAGGCTGCGGAGAGAACATACTGACCTGCTGTATTCTCCCCCTGGCATAGAGAAGAGAAAAGTAGCGAGCGCCATTTCGCTCACAATCCCTGCTTTCTTCTATTAGTAGAAACTCTTCAAAAATATTTGTAAGACTAAAAAAGGTGGGGTTTTCCAGAAAAATATTTTTTTTATGTTTTCGAAATTGAAAGAAAAAAATGAAGAAGATTTTCTTGAAAACCCCACCTTTTTATTCTTGTTAAGATTTTTTAAAAAGTTTCTACTAATAGAAGAAAGCCATCTTATCAGCACCATGCGTGCTAAACCATTTTTGAGGCCGAAAGCATTTTTTTTCTAAAAATGTAATTTTTTAATTTTTCTCATAAGCTATGAAAGATATCGCAAAAGAGCAAGAGACATTTTTCATAGAAATTTTTTAGACAAGTTCAAAAAAATAAAAATTGGCAAACAATTTAAAGGTGGGTTTTTTTTCTGAAAAAATCGATTTTTAATATCTTCATTTTGTTATTTTGTTCATTTTAAACCGTTTTCAATTTTCCGGCGCGTTTTGAAAGAAGACGATGAACGCTATTAGAATCAAAAAGAAAATAATTAATATCTCAATTAGGACAAAAGTTATAGAGGTTTAAAAAAAATCGAGCTTTTTGAAAAACAAAGCACACCATTCAAATACACATAACTTTTTAGAATTTTTTTTTGCAAATCGGAAAAATAACTATCGCCTAATTTCCTCTAAAAAACAACATATTTCGTCCCCGAGAGATTCTGCGATTTCAAGTGTAGAACCCTGCTTGATTTGAAATGGATTCGGTCTAAAGTATTCTTTTCTGCGTAAAATGAGCCCTGATAGAAGTAATGTAGATAAAAATTGCGGATTGTAGCACGCAATGTTCAGTGCTATACTTTATATAATATGTATGTGTTAGTAAGGTATTTAATAACATTTTAGTGCGTTCAGGATTTTGTTATTGACAAATGTATTGCTATAAACAGCAGTCTGCAGTTTGGTATTGATTTTCAATATTTATAAAGTGACTTTTATCTATAATTCAATTTGAAATCATGTACACGCATTATAAAAATAAATGGAAGTATATTTTTCATTGTTATAAACAAATAATATAAACGAATGCAAAGTTTAAGAAATTTTTTAAAGTTTGAGGTACTTTTTTTGGAAATTTGTTTCAGTTGGTTTGCTAGTGATATATCGGAGCATTACATTTACATTTTATGGAAAATGTGATTGTTATAAACAAATAACATACAAAAATTCGCTGTCTGTGCAATTTTTTAAATTTTGAGGTACTTTTTTTTAATTTGTGCAAATTAGTGATATTTCGTATAGCAGTACATTGACACTTTATGAAAAATGTGATTGTTATACAGAAATTGCTTAAATAAATTCGCTCTTTATGCCGTTTTTTAATTAATTGGTTGATTGTATTGAATTGTTTGAAAACTTGATCGACTTTAAATGAAAAAGAGCTCCAACAGAAATAAAAACGTCTAAACAAGAAGGGTTCGAAAAATAAATCCGGATACGATCCTGCACACAACTTTTAATTTACCTACATTTCGATTTTGTTTATAACAATCACATTTTTCATAAAATGTCAATTTACGGTTCCGGAATATCAGCGGTATACCAGTTAAAACAAATTTCCAAAAAAGGTACCTCAAACATAAAAAAATTAAACAAACAGCGAATTAATTTATGCCTTTTGTTTCTAATAATAACATTTTTCATAAAATGTCAATGTACTGCTCCTGAATGTCACTGGCAAACCAATTAAAACAAATTTACAAAAAAAGAACCTCAAACTTAAAAAAATTGCTTAAACAGCGAATTTGTTTATGCCATTCGTTTATAACAATCACATTTTTTATAAAATGTCAGTTTATTGCTCCGGCATATCACTGGTGTACCAATAGAAACAAATTTTCCAAAAAAGTACCACAAACTTTATTTTCTCGCCAAGAGCTCTCGTGGAGTCGAGGAGCTGCTCGCTAGAGGCCTTTTCTTGAATATTAGACTCTCTCGCATTGCGATGTGTATACCTAGAGGATTGCGCGGGGTGCATTGCAGGAGCTCACAGTTCGAAATATTTCCATTTAATTGCTCCTGAAGAGATGAGCCCCACAGTTGGCGACATACCCCTTACACATTCCAAAATGAGACCACACAAAAAAAATGTAATCATCTCCTCGAGATTTATTGCATCAAATAAACTCACTCCACTCCTAGGGTGTGAAGAGATAATACTGACTTGCTGTACAACCCCTTTACCTAGAGAAAAGAGGAGTAGGAGCAGGAGTTCCCTTCTAACCCCTGAATAATACTTACCCGATTCTTAGCTTACCGACATGTTTTTGCAATTTACGTCCACACGAATTCAAATATCTAGTTGAAAATTCAGGAAATTATATAAAAAAAACACTAAGAAACGTTTTTATGCTCTTAAACTTCTGGAAATACAAAAAAAATTAAATTAAATTTGTTGTGTAGATTCAGGAATTTAGGACCACAAAAACGTTTCTTAATGCCTTTTATTTAATTTCCCGATTTTTTAACTGGATATTTCAATACGCCAGGACGTAAGTTGTTACAAAAGCAAAGTCGGTAAGGTAAGAATCAAATAATTATCATATAACCTTAACGAATTTGAACAATTTCTGTTTCAAGAACTTTCTAAAAATGAGGGGCACCAAAGAAGTCATCGTTTCAAGTGACAGCACCGGAGAGAGTTACAACGCGGCCGTATGGGATCCATCAACAGCTTCCCTTCTCTCAACATACAGAAATGCATCTGCCCTTGGATTTCGCACACTTCAACTTCTCGGTGACAGTTATTTATTAGCAGCCGATGCCACTAAGCCTCGACTTCATGTATGGCATCTGAATAGCCAAAATACAGTTCCCAGTCTTCGACTCTCAACCCCGGGCAAAGTCTCAGCTTTAGCTTCCACTCCTGATGGATCCTACCTAGCAGCAGGCATAAATGAAAAAATATATTTTTGGCAACTTTGCACAGGTCGATTACTTGTAACACTATCCGAACATTTTCAGAAAATCACTTGCCTCACCTTCAATAGAGACGGAGCGTCTTTTGCTAGTGGCGGAGAAGATGGCCTCATTTTTGTATGGTCACTTTCTGAAGTGGTAAACGGTAAAAAGAATCCTCTCTATTCCTTTACTGTTCACTCTAGATCTATAAAGGATCTGTATTTTGGTCATTTTGGCTTAAGGGGAAGATTATGCTCTGCATCTGATGATTGTACAGCGAAGATATTTGACGCTAATGTTGGCAAAGTTCTTTTGAACATTCCATGTGACGTGCCCCTTATGTCAGTGACCATGGACGTAACTGAGAGGCGATTCTTTATCGGTGGTGCGAATGGCAAAATAATGCAAGTTAATCTTCATGATTCACCTCGAGGAGTTCAATGCTATGGTGGTTCAAGTAAAGAGGGTGAACGCACCGCCCTTGTGGGTCATGAAGGAAGCGTGGTCACTCTATCAGTTTCCACAGATTGCAAAACACTATTATCTGGTGGCATAGATGGCTTGGTAAATGTTTGGGATATTTTGGGTCGTGAGATTATCAAGACGATTAAGCATAAAGGTCCGATTATTTCGGCTTTTTTTGCAAAATCTTTTGAAAATTTTCGTAAAAGCAGTTTCAATCCCAGTTTGGTTGTAAAACCTTTACAACGGACGTCTGATGGAAGTGGAAAAGATGATTTTTTGGAAGTGAGACACAGGAATCGAAATATTGCCAACATATTAAATTCGGATTCCTATTTGGAGAGCAATTCTGGTACCTGCTTCTTAGTTACGGATAATTCTGAAAAATTGGCTGAAGCTTATGCAGAAATCGATAAACTGAAGAATATAAATTCGGCTATATATCAGTATTCAGTAAAACATTTATTTTCAAGAGTGGATGCAGTGTGAGATAAAGTTCCACGTATTTATTTTTAGTGTTTATGATACTCGTAATTCGAATAAAGTTATATGCATAACGTTTATATTCAAATTGTATTTGCTTATATAAAAATCATCAATATATTTCATTCCGAAATATCTTCTTTTCAAACCAGAAAGTAGTAGAAGTTATTGTTTAGAAAATAAGTATTGCGTACAAAATATTTTTGAAATCTCAATGGGATCAAAAAGTTAAATATGTTTCATATGAACTCCTGAAATTGAAATATATTGATTGTCATATAAAAGTAAAATTTACTCTAAAATAGCGATCAAAAGGGGATACGCCTGAAACACCTTCGGTTTAGTTGGCTCCTGGGTCATATTTTTTTTCAGGTCACATTTTAATTTTTTAATATCATATGCCAATAGGAAATTTTATTGTGCATATTTTTAGTCCTATAAAGAAATGTGATAACTTCATTAGTTTTCAAAATAATCCAGAAAAAGTTATTTTTTTCTGCAATCGCAAAATACGAATTTTTTGTGTTCAACTCGCCACAAGTTTTACAATAATAGGCATTTTGTAATACAAATTTCAGAAAATATGCACCATCATATAACGAAACTAACGATATTCATAGAATTCCA
>CAKNWT010307186.1:4677-23146 GCA_932066315.1 Andricus coriarius | reverse complement strand
TTTGGGGGGGGGGGGTGAGCATTGCCATAAATGCCAACTCAATAAGTAGAATTTGAATTGTAAAAGTGTATACATGCATCAATCGTTTAGAGTCGCAGCGATTTTGAGTTGCCGACTAGTTACCACTTTTTGCCGACTAGCCGACTTTATAGTCGAATTACCCGAAAATGTCGACTCGGCACGACAATTTGGGGGATGTGACACCCCTCACACCACCCCCTCGCTCCACCCCTGCTTTCAGAATATTAAAGAAAAGAAACAGTCTTCCGTTTTTATGAAAGACTTTATGGCTAATTTACGTTTAACAAGCTTAACTTACATACATTCATGACTGAAATCTGACGAATAAAGACTTTAATCAAAAAAGTTTCGCTTCTTTCCCTTTTTAATTAAAGCGCATGTATTTTTTACATTAAATTCATTTGATTTGCATGTTCTAGAAATAATCAAGTTCCTGATAAAAAATTTAATATATTCATATCAGCTCTTTTTTGTTTATTTATTGTAGATGTTATATTTACTTTGTTGTTATAATTATATAACACAAGGCAGTTCAATACCTTTAGTTTTATTAATGATTGATAATAAAAATCTATTATTGATTTCTTAAAGAATATATGTTATCCTTCAGTATATAAAAAAAATGAAATCATAAAAAACGTCTTTTCAATAGTTTAAATAAAATTATTAAAACGATCAGATTATTGATTCGGTCTTCCATCTTTCCAATTGGCAAACTTCATTTGAAATAAAAGAAATATATGAAGTTCTCCTGATTTATTCTTGGAAAAATGTTGCAAAACTTTCTAAACAATCTAAATATTTTTTTGAACATTCATTACTAGTTTTGTTTTAAAATAATTTAAATAACAAAAAACTTTGGAAGGTCTCTGTCATTCTAAACAAAAGCCGAAGTTTCAAAAGTCAAAACAAATACGTTTTTTCAATGTGAGTCCTTTTAGTTTTAGTTTCTCATTAATTTCATTGTTTTAATAAGGTTGCAGCTTCAGGATCAAGTAGAATAACCCTTTTCTTCCACTTTTGTCTATTATACACTATTTTTGGATCAGAGGAAATCAACATTTTGCTATCAAGATCTATATTGATGGCCTCTTTACTACATTTCCGACTTTCCCAGTACTGAATTTTACAAATTTTTGAAGATTTTATTGTTCGCTTCTTGAGCTTCCTCTGATCCAAAAATAGTGTATCATACAGACAAAAGTTTAGGAAAAAATGTATTCTACTTGATCCTGAAGCTGCAACCTTATTAAAACAATGAAATTAATAAGAGACTAAGACTGGACTGACATTAAAAAAAAAGATTTTTTTATGGACAAATGCCTAAATAATGCATTTGTTCACAAAATTTGTTCAAATAAATAATACATACTATCAGCTAATTATCAATGTCGATGATATTATTATGGAGTTCACAATTAAAAAGATTGACATTGAAAAAATAGATTTTTCCGTCGGTAAATGCCTAGCTAGACATTTAGATAACACAGCTATATTTCCATAGAAGACGAAATCCAGCTAAACGTCTAGCTGCGACAGCTAAACCATTTTTTCAGTTCATTTGTTTATTAAATTTGTTCAAAAAATCATACAATTTATCAACTTATTATGAATAATGCTGAAATTATCATGATGTTCCCAAGTAAAAGGACTGAAATTGAAAAAATCTAATTTTTCTGTCGAGAAATGCCCGAATAATGAATTTGTTTATGATACTAAAAAAATCAGTTTAGAAGAAATTTTATCCATGATAATATTGTTTCCATCCAAATTTCTTGCAATATAACTTTAATAAACTTCAAAATATTGAAAATTATGGAAAACACACTTTCAAAAATAATTTATTGTTTATAACCAATTTTTTTGTTCATTATGTCGTGACACCAAATTTTCAACTAATGTTACTCTATGAATCATAGGTGATTGCAACAATTTTCCTGAACACCGGAAACGTCAAATAGAAAAATGGCCATTTTTTTCTTCATGTTTGTTTAGTGCGACGGGCAGATTTGTGTACAAAATACGTTTTAATTTAGTGAAACGAAAAAATATGGTTATTTCGTTATAAATTAAAAATAATAGTGAAATAAAGTGAGATTAACGCTTGATGGCACAGTAATTGAGAGTTACCCTATAGATAGAATTAAAGAAAACAACTTGAAAGTTTTGTTTCGCGTTTTGTTAAATGCAAAAACATAACCTCTAAATTACATTTTGAAATTCGCTGTACGATATATGATTATAATTAAGAAAATAAACTTAATTTTGATAAAAAAATTATTTTATGTCTAATAAATGATAATAAATTGAAGGAAAAATTATCAAATCAAACATATATAGGTTACAACGAAATTTCTTTTTTTCTTTGCAAAAAGACAGAAAGGTATAAGTATAAACCACATGTAAACATTGAATGACTTACCAGGTAATAAAGTTTCTCCGTGACTGGCACATTAATCATACGTATAGAAACGAACTCAGAAACTAAAAATGTAACAAAATACGTCTATTTTCGCAATGAATCCAAAAAATACATTAGAAACAATCAGAAATCACATAAAATTCGAAGTTGGCTTTGAAACCGGAAATGAAGAAGAAAAGACTTCAAGTTTCAAGATGGCGCAGCGCGCGCAGATTCGATTCTGCTAAAGAGCTTCCGCTCTAAACAACCACTTTGTTCGCGACCATTCGCGACCGGCAAAATGGACGATATAGCAGCTCGGATGCCCGATCATGTCTTAGAAGTGATATTTTCATATTTGGATCTGCACTCCATGAGAAATTGTTCTTTGGTGAGCAAACACTGGTACAGAATTCTCAACGACGAAAATAACGATGTATGGCGAATGCACTGCATCAGAAAATTAGCTCAAGAAGTTCTCAGTTCAGACTTGCTGTCATCTGTACCAACGTACAAAGCTAAATTACGAGCATTTTATCATGCCTGGAATCCAAATGATTGTTCGCGCAACGTTTACATCAAACCCAACGGATTTACTCTGCACAGGTAGGTCTCGAAATTTTCTTCATTTTTTGCTGATAGTCAAGGGCTGACGCTTTCTTGAGAACACAACCCCCTCACTTTTCATTGTACGGGGGAGGAAGTGTCATCAGAAGTCTTCTAATTTCGATTGGTTTTCTATGTTTTCTATTGAACAGTGTTTATTTATTACTTATTTTCTCGTCCTTGATATTAGGATTTCCTGTATATTAATTAAACCTGAGTTGTCCAGTATTTTTATCTTGTACTAATATAGCTAATGTTATTTTTATATTCTCTCAGACTTCAGATGTTTAACAGCCCAATATATCAAATATTTTATTATTATTTTTTCGTTATTTTCGTTATTGATGTTTTCAATTTGTCTATAATTGTTATGGGTATGCATATATACATATTTTATATTTATCACTAATATTATTGGCCTTAACAATGTTTTAAATGATTTATAGTCATTTTGCGAATTTTCCTGATAATTTCTCAGTTTTCTAAATAACTTTCTACTTTTCTATTTACATTCTGAGATTTTCAATCAATGCCTCTAGAAACCGATGCAGATTTTTTCTTTTTTATCATAGTCTTTCTTTTTAACGTTTCTCTTCCAAAAACGTGGAAAATCTTTAAAATAGGTGAAAGGACTTCCTTTTTTCACAGACGTTTCAATTATACGATTTTTTAATTTACGAGCTGTAGTTCAACAAAATCGGAATATATAAAAAGTAATTAACCTACACTGTTTATCAAACCTGACATCAAAAACTTAAAAAATGTGTTTTGCAAGCCTACACATTAATAACGGGTACACTGTTTTATTTTTTAATATACATAAATATTCAGGATATATTGTTTTATTTTCGGTTTCTGATATATAATGTATACATAATATGCATATAAAAATATCCTGTATAAAATTCGATACACCTTTTCTGTTTGTAAAGTTGTCTGTAACTTTATCAATATCATGTGGATTTGTTTGCAATTTTGCAGGAAGTTCACAAAAGAACCCGAAATTTAACGAGAAAAATGTAAAATAACACTAAGAATGATTGGACATAAAATATCAGTCATTCCGAGTTATTTTACATTATATTTGTGCATAATAGGAATGACTGTTGTTTTGTCTGATCATTTGATTCTGTCAGATGTGAGAGTGTTGAAAACCTATAGAGATTCTTTTCCAAACTTCTTAAAACATTGTTAACATTTTCCAGAATAAAATTAAAATAATGAGTATTTTATTAATTTTTTAAAGACGCTTCTTTCACAAATTGTATCATTTAGAATAATCTATTGTTTACACTTGTTGTTGAAGATATTCAATAAACTCGCCTATGAATTGTGATATTTTGACGTTATCTAGAGATATAGATGACAAATTACTGAATATTAATTCATCTAAATACTTTTAAGTTCAGAAAGGTTTTGTTAACTCAAGAGATTTTAAAATACATACTTGGATGTCTTTTTTTGAATATAAAAACTTCGAAGATAGAAAGTCTTTAATGTGTAGGGATTTTTTTATGTTACAATGTATCAAAAAACGCCATGTCTGATTGTAGCTAAATTTCGTTCAAAGTAGACACCCTCTTTAGAAAACAAATTTGAGGACAAGTTTGTTGATAAGTCTAAATTTTCAAAATTTCAATGCCAAATATGAATTTAAAAGCAGCACTACGTCGTTTTTTCACAAATCTAAGTCGCATTTATCTATCCGCCAACAATGCCCTCTCGCAACTCGATAACTTTTTTACTTGATAACCTTGGTCGTATGCAATATTTTAATGACTTCTACTGTTCATTAAATATAAATTTTTTCAAATCTTTTCGAACCCTCGCATTCAAAAATGTTTAGGACAAACTCCTAAACGAAAGTTGATATAACTTCCATAAGCTTTATCATGTTAATTTAAAAGCTTATACATATTTATGAAACCATTCCTGCATTTTTTCAATAATACTCAATTACATAATAGAAATTTCATCTAGATTTTTTTCTCGCTTCCAATGTCCTGAAAATTGCAAAACGTTAAAAATTCACTAGAGTCTTCTCATAATACAAACATCTGAGCATTAAAATGTTTTTTAAGCAAACATATACACATATAAAATCAATTCTTTATTTTTTTATTTTTTCAAGCAAATACGAATAATTTGCTAGAAATCCAGTGGCACAAAGTACAGATGCGTGTAGAGGTAAAATTGGATTTCGACATGGAAGACATGCATGGGAAGTGATTTGGGAAGGACCTTTGGGAACAGTTGCAGTGATAGGAATAGCTACAAAAGAAGCACCCCTTTTGTGCCACGGGTATGTAGCACTTCTGGGTTCTGATGAGCACTCATGGGGCTGGAATCTCGTAGATAATCACCTATTGCACAACGGGGATGCACAAGGAAACTATCCTTTACTCAACAATGCTCCGAAGTATCAAGTAAATTATCTTTGCAACATTTTACAAAGTCAAACAATAGATTTACAGGGTGTCCACTGAATCTAGGGATCCGAGAGTTTTTGGAAGTTATTATTTCTATGTTTTAACAACCGGGATTTTTGTATTCAAACTCGAAATTCGAGATGTGTTATTTTCATCGGGTTTGTGCTAAAACTCTTCAAAGTTTATAATTTTTAATACATTTATTTTTAAATGCTCAATTTCGAACATTTTGAATTATTCAGTTTTAAATGAATCGTTTAATTTTGTAGGCTTCAAATTTAATATTTTTCAATTTTGAATGCTTGAATTAAAATGTTCGTTTTCACTTATTTGATATTGGCCACCTTTTATTTGTACTTTTTCACATTTGTTTCAAGTGAATATAATTCCATAATTTAAAATTTAAGGCCAAAATACGATTTTTTCCGTAGAATTTGGGGTTCATTGTTAAATGAAGTTGAAGTGATTTCATACAAAGAAATAATTTGTATTGTCCATAATTATGTGTTAAAAAATTCAAAAAGTTAATGAAATTAGTTTCTGGACCTCTAAATCTTATTAAAAAATTCTTTAAAAAATAGTAGACTAGGGTAACGGAAGCGATTACCGAGTGGGAATCATTTGTCGTGGAAACAGTTGATTTCTTCTAACGTAAAACTTGAATATGTTATTTTTTTAGCCAAAGTCATTAAGTGAGACTCAGTTAAGCTTGTAAATAATGAAAATTAAGTTTGCGTGCAAAAGTAGTGAAAATAGACAGAATTTCATCTTCGACCTCGGACAATAGGATCCCCCTCGGTAATTGATTCGTTACCCTAATTATACACAAAACCAAACTAAATTCCGCCCTCTTGTTTTAAAAAATCGAAAAAAATGTATTGGGCACCCTACTGTTCAGTTTTTAACATTTTAGTTTTTAATTTGCCTTTAATACTTTAAGAAACAAGAATGTCAGTTTTTAAATTTGAAAAACTCGGATTTTTTTATATTCAAGTGGCCACCCTTATTTTTAAAATCCCAGATAGATCGTCGCTTTTATAATATTAAACAAAAACTTCTTCGTCATGCACAGGTTGGTGAAAGAATTCGAGTCATCTTAGATTGTGACGACAACACGCTCTCTTTCGAAAAAAATTACGAATTTCTAGGGGTAGCATTCAGAGGTAAAATAAAGAAATTTTCCTAAATATTTCCTGTGATTTTTACACAATTGTTAACGGAATAATTTGATTTATTTTTGCAGGACTTCCGGACAAAAGATTGTATCCTTCAGTCTCGGCTGTATATGGAAATACAGAAGTTTCGATGGTGTATTTAGGGCCGCCCTTGGATGGGTAACATTGTGGAAATGGCAGAATCACAGACTTAAAAAATCACTGATCGACGCCAAGTTTACGACCTTAAATCTACGTTTAAGTAGAATTTTTACATTGAGAACGATCCGACGATTTCTCTTTCAATGAAAAGAGAAAAAAGATTAAGGCATTGTCGTGTGAATCGACAAATGTTTGGACGATGATGTATATAGGCTACGACTCATGTAGATTATAAGTTTATGTTTAGTTGAAGGCTTTCAGGCCAAAAGTACTGAACTTAAGTATACGGTTACTTCTCTCCTATGCCAATTTTCGCTTTTCAGTTACTGAAAATTCGTACTCCATATGCAACGAGGCAGAACTAGTCCCAAGTCACCAAAGCAACCCGCTGATCTGCGACTTGCATTACTCCATTAGAATTTTGAGATTTATTTAATAGCGATCGTGCAATTACATTCCTAGGTGAGGTCACACCGCGTATTACTTGTGTACTTACGTGCTTAAGAATGTCGATTGTGAGAGAGATACAAGATTCTGTGAAATTCATGTCCGCGAAGCAAGAAATATTCACGATTCTTGTTTTGGAAGAAGTCACTGATATTTCATTGCTCAGTGAGATTCCATTTCTTTAGCTTGATATATAAAATACTCCTCGGTTTTTCCTTTTTCTTGCCGAGTATTCCGTCAAGTGTGCTTCTAGTGATTTTGCAAATAAATTTTTTATCTAAATAAAACGATATAATGTAACTAATGTCCAGATTGTATATTACAATCTGATTAAAAAATTACCTAGAGATGGTAAGGTTTTTACGAGATATCTTATTTATGTAGAATCCATGGTAATGGACGATTACAAATGAGGTGTTTTTAATGTACATACATTTTCCTATTATTATATTTATCACGTGTAGGTTTCATCGATTATTTTTTCTAAACTTTTGTACAGAATTGTGTACATAGCGATTAATATTTCTGAAATAAACTTTGTTTCATACACGATTACCTTTAATGTTATTATTCATTATTATTTCGTAAAATATCTCTGTGATCAAGACAATAGACAAAAATATTTTTGAAGTAAACTGATATTATTTAATGAACTCTTTCAAAGAAAGAAATAATGTTAATTTATCGATTTACTCTAACGGAGATGATAGTTTACTATGCTAGCAAGTCAGCTTTCTCCACTTTATATTTTTTGTTTAAATTGAAAACATGCCTGAAATATGTTCAAACTAAAAGATTCAAAATTGTGCACTTTTGGCGGCATTAGGTCATTTCATAAATAGAGAGTTCTGCGGAACTTGGGACTGCTTAGTAGAGTATAAAGATGCGCAGTAGATTTCTACAAAACTAACAGCTGCACAAAAGAGTTCTAAGGTTCTAATAAACTGAAAAACGTAAATTAAAGTCATACTGCAGTTAAGGATGCGCAGTCAAGTTCTACGGAACTTACCCCTGCGCAGTAATGTCCTACTCACTACTGTACTCAGGGGTATGCAGGCCGGATTCTTTGGTCATCGGATTGGGTCGGCTTAACCCGAACTGAGGCTATTTTGCACGTCACTTGAAATAGCGTTCAAGATTTAATAACTTATGTAAGGTTCAATCATTGAAAATAATACAATTTTAATTCGCAAGGTGCAAGCGTTACAAATGATGTAATTTTAACTCAACAGCATATAGCATCAAAAATACCCTAGCGGACCGAATGAACGGAACGGATACGCTACAGCGTATCGCTATAGTATCCACATCGTATCCTCTCCGTATCATGCAAGAAAAACTCATTAAAAAGGGAAGATGAACATTTAACTTGTTGAGATTCGGATTTTACGTGAAATTTTGGGTTAGAAGGTCACGGAGTAATTGTAATAGTTTTTCTTGAAACGATAAAAACTTAAAAAATATATAATACCCATCGACAACGTGGGCTGAAGGCGACTTCAAGCGTCCATAATCAAACATCCATCATCGTTTAAGCAGTACTCCTTGAACGATTATGGATGCGCTTGAAGTCGCCTTCAGCGCACGTTGTCGATAAGTATTATATTTTTTTAAAGTTTTTATCGTTGCAAGAAAAACTATTGCAATTAGTCCGTGACCTTCTAACGCAAAATTTCACATAGAATCCGAATTCCAACCAGTTAAATGTTCATCTTCCCTTTTTAATAAGTTTTTCATGCATGATACGGAGAGGATACGATGCAGATACTATAGCGATACGCTGCAGCGTATCCGTTCCGTTCATTCGGTCCGCTAGGGTAGTTTGAATTGAAGAGCTTCTTAACTTAATTATTATAAATTATGACTCTCGACCATTTTTTGGCTTCAAATTTAAAGCATTTAAGATTGAAAATTTTTCAACATAAATGATTTAAATTAAAACATTTAAATACGTCACTCTTATTAAAGAACTTTTATTTCAAAAAAGCAAGCCCTAATACGATATTTAATCACTTTTTTGTATAAAAGCTTAAAGGGATCTGAGAGGGAAACTTAGTGACAAAACTCTGGTTGAACAATAACTAAAGATAAATATTAATTATAGAGAGATGAATAATATCTCTGTGCCGGAGATTTTTTTTTCTAGAATCACACTTTTCCTCTTGGTTACTCAGCGAATTAAAACACATAATTGTCTCCATCATTTTTTTGAATATCAAACAGAATGTTGAGAAATAAAAGATTTAAAAATAATAAAAATTCATCTCTCTACAATAGTTTACTTTATTTCTTTACATATTCTCGTAAGATCTTTTGATTGTGGTTAAATGTTACTTTAACCAGTACCATAGTATGCATAGTGTAATACAATAAATATTTGCCATACTGACTGAGTAGCATTTCGTTGAATAACAAATAAGTTTTCGAAATTCCTACAACACATGGTTTTTATTTCAAAAATCGATCAATCCTAAAATGCTACTTCTAGTTTCGTAAAATGAAACTTCGAACATTCCACTCTCGAAATCTTGAATCTAAAGACTCGATAATCTAAAACCGACATTAATTTGAACAAATCTCATTCTCCCTAGATTAACAAAAAATCTGTTGCCGTGAAATTTACCTAGTTATTAAAAAATATATAAATACTAAATAACATGGACTTATCATTTTTTGAGAGAAAAATAGTGCCATAAATTCTTGATTGTTTTTTGAGAAAAATATTACCATAAACTCTTGATTATTCTTGACGCTCATTTTGATGCGGAAGGTTGACCTAACTTTCAAGTTACAGAATGACATGAAGGTAAATAAATTATTTTAAAACGTGGAATGAATCATAAAATCTGTCTAAGGAACTTTCCTTTAAATGCTAAATACGATAATTATCGTAAATATATTAAATGTCATTCATCGTTGTTCCCGTAGATCACTTTATCTAGACAATATACAAAGCCTGACCAGAATTCACAGAGTTTTATCTTTAATTTGTACAGACTATGTGGATGACTAGGACTTATTTTCGTAAAATAATGCTCTCCTAGGTTCATTTCTCCATTTAAAGAAAATGCCGTCGATTTCCTTTTCTTATATATATATGTAATCTACATTTTTCAAAATCCATGGTTCCAAAAATTGATTATATGATTTAATTTAGTTTCATTCTAAATCTATTAGAAGATTATATTTTTAAAAAATTATTTTTTTACACCATTAAATAATTTAATATTTATACTGGTTCTTACTTTTATACATATTTTATCTTTTGAATTGTGTATTATTTACACACGAACGATATCCATCTCAAATAAATGAGAAGTGATTTCAAATATCGCAGAAGCTATCAGAGTAACTTTTATTTTCTAGTCCATCTCTTCCTCGAATGGAAGATGCGTTAAAAAAATATTTTGCAGCCGAGAAAGACTAGCGACTTCTACAATCTTGAGTATTTCGTGATTATAGATTCAGGAATCACAGAACGCTCAACATTCATAATTCGATTTAATTACTATAAATAACTTTTGAATTCTAATGCGACTTGGAATTAATCCACGTGTGTGCGTCCGTTTATGCAGCCATCGGAAATCGACTGAGTTCCAATTTTGTCGGTAATCGCACCTTGTCTCGAAATCGGGTGATCGAGTGTTGGTTTGATTTTCGTGGCAGGAAACTTCGTTAGAAAGAAGTTAGCTGCGAGGCAAAATACTTTGCCCAGAAGAGGACACAGTAGAGATTGATGAGCGGTTGCCCAGAGACGATAGTATTGACCTTCGAATGGGTCCAGGAGTGCCGGACACAGCATGTGATTCAAGTTCACTTGCACAGGCTTAAAACAAATTAATTTTAGTTTTAGACCTCGGCAAAATTAGAGTCAAGTGCGAATTTATTATAAGTACAGGATGGCCATTTGAGCCGGGAAATAACCGGGAATTTTTGGAGACCGGGAATTCTTTTAATTTTTAGTAGACAAACTTATTCACATGCATTCGATTTGAAATTGTTTACAATTTATAATGTTCAAATCTGAAATTATTGCGCAAATTCAAACTCATATAACTTTAAATCTAATTTCAGAGGATTGAATTTACAATTCATTTATAATTTTAACTTTTTTAATTTTCCCATTAAAACCATTTTAAATGCTTAGACAAGTTTAAATTAAAACATTTCAAAATTAACAATTTGAAGAATTGAATTGTTACTCAGAATTCGTTATTTAGAATTGTTACAATTCTAAATAGAAATTCAATTTCAAAGTCAAAGATTCATAATCAGAGAATATCAAAACGCTTAAAATTAAACAATTTCTAATTAAAGATTTTAAGAAAATTAATAATTTAAAATTGAACAATATTTGAATGTCAAAGGCTACAAGAATGAATAATTTTAAATCAAGCGTACAAAATTTAATGATTAAAGATTAAACTACTCATTTCAAATTCAAAGCATCCATAGCTGGACAATTTGTTAAATGTCTTAGATTAATAATCTTAAACATTTTCAAATCTTAATAAAAAAATTAAAACTTAGGCAGTGAATGGAACAATTGAAATTGTAGCGTTCCACATTAAAAATTCAGAACTCTAAAATTTTGGGACGACTTAAAAGTCCCGAAAAATACAATTCCGGACTATGGAAAATTCTTGAAAAAGAAAATATTCGAAATAAAATATCCGAGTTTATAAATGTAGAATTTCAAAGATTTAAAATAAACACATTGTGTGGTCTTGAATGCTTAGTACTTGAATCTTGTTTCTTTAATTTTGAAGAATACTGCTTTGGAATTTACAGAACTTTGTATAATTTCTAGAAGTATGTTCAAAAATGTAAAGCAATTTCTATATTAAACACTATTTTGGGAATAAAAATTAAGTAAACTTACCAAAGCAGCTGCTTGAAGAATCCAAAAGTGGTATGCCAGATTCAATCCGTAACTGAATACTGGCCAACTCAAATCCGTGAAAGCTTCGACGTTATAAGCTCCTGAAATGTTATGACAAGGAAAAGTATAATCAATTGAACTATGTGAACTACAATTATAAGTAGAAAAAAATGATCTCCTAATTTAGTATCATAGTTCTTGACGTGAAAAAGAGGATTTATTATCTTCTACTTTCCTTTCAGGTTAAAATTTTGTTTTAAATATTAATAATTTACCTCCGAGCCTCAGCAGGTAATAGGGAATTACGACCATCAAGCCATGCTGAACATAGTAGCACGCTTTGTCAGCAAAAATCTAAAAATGATAACACTATTTGTTATCTTTGAATTTTTAGTTTTATTACGAGTATTTTCAAACCAAAACATTTTCGCATCGAATGTTTTAAGTAATTGAATTTATATTAATGAATTGAATGCATTTTTTCAGCCACAAAAGGTTCTCGTAGTTTTTATTGTGATTGATTGGTTAAAGTTAGAAGTTGGAAACTTACGTTTCGAGATTCAGTCTCTGGAAATACGTAGGCTAGTAACGGTCCATTGAGATAATTCATTTGCACCCTAAAAACCGCAGTTGCCATTGGACTAGGATCTGCTGCTAATAAGTACAACTGTGAAAAATTAAAATGAGTCTTTTCAATGTTTTCATACTTAATTTTCTTTTCTTATGAATATTTAATTTTATAGTTTAAATAAAGCTATATACAGATTAAATTACAAAATAATAAACAGGTCCAAAAGTATCATATACACATTAAATGTTTTCAAAGACGGGTTTAACAGCGTTAAATATTTAAAAATTAAAATTGTCGATAAACAATAATCTTTTGAAAATTCATCGAATTGATACGTATTATAATAATATTTGCAGTTTACGCTGACAAGGATACATCACCATTGGTCACAGGTATTAAGCATAGCCGTTTATGCCATTTTGTAGCCCTATCGCATACGTACACGACTGTGATGTCCATTCTTCCTGATGGAATAGAAACATTTGGAGTAATTTTAGTGTCAAGTTTAGATTGAGTGGTAAATTTCAGTATTTTTACATTCTCATCTTAATGAGAAGGTATTGGTTTTATGTAAAATTTGACTTTGTTGGACTTCATCAAATCTCCACGTTTTGAGACCCCCTGAGCTAGAAAAAATTATTTTTACCAAGGTGTCTGTCTGTTGGCACGATAACTTTCGAAAAAATGATCAGATTTGATTGAGCTTTGGCACATTTCTTTAAGCCCTAAAAAGAGCACAAGTCCGTTAGCCAGCTATTTTTGATACAAATTCAAAAAGTGAGCTCATTTTGAAAATTTTTGAGACCACTTTTTTTAAGATTTGAAAATTCTATGTATGGTTATCAGTAGTACTCAAAAAGACAAACAATTTATCCTAATGATATTTTTTGATAAAAAGAAAATTATTAGAGTTATAGCATTTTCAAAATCCAAAAAAACAAACGAAAATTAACATTTTAAGCCGAAAAACGCACGATATGAAAAAAAGTCACGAGGAGAAAAACGTTTCTTTTTGGGAGCCCCACAAGATTATTATAACAACTTTTTTAATTTGTTCGAAAAATATAAAAATCTAATTTTGATCGCACAAAAAATAATTAAAAATTAAAAATTCCATTTTGCGGTCAAACTATGCAAGATATAAAAAAAAATTAAGAAAGACAAATCGTGCACCCAAAAAAGATCTACAAATTTGTTATTAATCACTTTTTGATAGGATGCGTAGTTTTTGTTTCATTCGTGAGAAACTACATGAAAAATTAAAAAAATTAAATTTGTGGACAAACGACTCGAAAAAATGAATAGCCAGAAGTCGCTCATCCAAAAAATAGCTACAAATTTTTCATCAACAATTTTCCGATAGGACGCAAACTTGTTCACTCAAAGAGGATGTACAAATTTGTTATTTATAATTTTTAGAAAGGGCGAATAGTTTTTTTCAATCGTAAAGAATAAGAATAAAAATAAACAAATTAAATTTTTGGGAAAACGACCCAAGAGATGAAAAAAAAATGAAAAGACAAAAGTTGTTCAACCAAAAAATATATACAAATTTGTTAGAAACTCTTATTATAAAAATGCATAAAAAATGTACTTTTTGGAAAAACGATACAATCTACAATAACTTTTTATTTAACAAAATTTTTCGCCTAAATTATATCTACAAATTTGCTTAGAACCACTTTACAGTAGTATGGGTATTTTCAGATTAAATCATAAAAAATAACGTTGAGAATAAACAAATTAAATTTATGGAGAAACGGCACAAGTTGCAATAAAATGTATAATAACAACATTTTTTGTATAGGATGCACACTTTTTTATAATTATAAAAACCAGACAATGAAAATACGTATGTTTCAATGCCAATGCCTATTATGAAGTGTGATAATATAAATTTATTGAGATGATAGCTTTTTCAGGGTAGTTGCAAATAAAAATTAGTGCAAATTAAGGAGAAAATATTGAAGTAATAATGAAAAATAAAATTTGTACATTATTTTTGAAAAATCGGAATAAGCAGTACCAGCTTGAGATACAGAAATAAATATGATAATATACATTTGATATAATAATGTTGAAAATAATGTAGAAATGTTCACATTTTGGACAAAATCGGGTGCGAAACACGAGATTCGTGATGAGAATGTGTTCGTCAAAGCTAAAGGAGCTTTAACGGAAGAAAATTAATAATCACCAAATTACAGTTATACAAAGACCGAGCGCGTAGCATGAGGTAAATACGTCATCGAGCGCAAAGCGCGAGAACCAACAGTCGCGCGCCCTAGGCGCGCTCAAACATGCGAGCCGCGCGCCTAGCGCGCGATGAGAATGTGCCCACGCAGCGGGCAGATTTTTTTTTATTGAAATGTGTATTGGGGGATTTTTTAGCATGAGAAAACCGATTCTAAAGTTTATTTTGTGATAAAACTAATTTTTGATGCACTTCCGATACAAAGATTAACTAAAACCGACAGTTCATTATTCACGCATAATGCGTGAATCGAGTAATTTTTTTTGTTAATTTTTCATACAATTTTTGTTTGTAATTTTTGATGAATTAACGGCCTAAAAACATAAATGATATCTTGTGGTATGAGAAGCAGATTTCTGCACAAATTTATGCTTCTTGAAATGCGCTCATTGCGCAAGACATTATTGCTTCAATGATACATTAGAACATCGCGACAACATGGAATTCTGAAATGTATTAAATGTACATTCAACATATCTTTCGAAAATAAAGTTCACTCATAAGAATCACAATATGCATTTCAAAAATAAATATAACATGTTATTATTATTTATGGTTTTAGGCCGTTAATTTATCGAAAATTACAAATAAAAATTGTATGAAAAAATAACAAACAAAATTGCTAGATTTACGCTTTATACGTGAATAATGAACTATCGATTTTAGTTAATGTTTTTATCGGAAGTGCATCAAAACCTAATTTTATCGCAAAATAAAGTTCAGAATCGGTTTTCTCACTTCACATGAAAATTACTCAAAATGTTTCTATTCCATTAGGAAAAATTGACATATCACAGTCGTGTTAGTATGTGATAGGACTACACAATGGCATAAACGGCTATGCTTAATACCTGTGACCAATGGTGATGTGTCCTTGTAAGTGAAATAAAGAAATGGATTAATTGTTTTACAAAAAGGTTTGACTCATATATTCTTTTAAATATTTTTTTCAAAAATGTTTTAATTATTTCTTTCCATATTAATCTTTGATTGAAATTAACATTAACATTTGAAAACCTCGTTGAAAACAATTGTTTAAGTTTGTATAAAACAACAATTTGATTAATGCACTCACCTGGGCGATCGTGTGGACGTGACAAGGATTCATAAAATAAATAAATGTTCGACTAGTTAATTTAAAACCTATTTCCATACCCAATACGAGAGACATTACAATTAATAGAACCCTTTTTCCGACTCTATCTTGGTTAACATAGGGCATTGGCTTGGGCAATTTAATTCTTTTATATCCCCACGAGAGGCAAAATATGATGAATATTGAAACACAGAAGGTTTCAATTATTCTTCGCTTGGGGCTCATGTAATTGGCACATTCTGGTCCTGAATTGCGAGGAATTGAACTGTTCACTCCGTCGTACGCCCATTCCAACATTTCTGAAATTTTTCATTGAACAAACGTTTTTAACAGTTTCAACTTGAACATTTAAATCCGAAAATATTCAATGTTTTGAAATTTTTTAATAATTTTGCTATATTGAAATTTGAAATCTTATAATTCTGATTTAAAATTTACGATTCTGGTTTAAAAAATAAAATACATAACTTTTTAGCATTTTTATTAGAAATTCTTCATTCTAAGGTTAAAATTTAAAACTGTCAAAATATTTACACTGGCATCAAATATTTTTACTTTGGTTCAAAAATTTCAAAACAATGTTCCATTTTCTTCAAATTCTGTACAATATACTTTTGAAGGGAAATTAATGACATTTTTTATCATAAATACATTACATATTTCAAAGAAACTAAACAGAAATGTTCATTATCAGAAAAAACACGTATAAATAGTAAAATCAGAAATCAAATTTTTTTATATAAGAAAGTGAAAAAAATTGCAAACACTATTTATTGATAAAAATGATTATAATTATTTTTGACACAATTTTCTAAGACGAATTTTTTTCAACACTTTTCAAAAAATGTTCCAAACATGCAAGTTCAACAAAATTGGTGGTTTTGTAAAACAAAATTTTGTTTGCACAAAAATAGTTTTTGGTATTGCTAAACAAAAATAGCACAAATAATATTATTTTAGCAATAAGTACCTTACCGTTCTTAGTTAAATGAAAATATTACAGAAGTGTAATACTGTTTTTAAAAATGAGAATGTTTTTGTTAGAAGCCTAGCACGAAATTGTCGCTCGACTTTGCTTCGAATAAGAAAACAATATAATAATTATAAGAGCTCCTTTTAAATACAATATTTCAAGCAAAACGCACAGGAAAACACTTAACGAGATAATAAAAGTACCGGACGTATAATTAAGTTACATAATAGGTTTGAAAATCAGTTTTGACACTTTATGATGAGTGACAATCACATCTATAAATAAGTATCACAAGAAAAAGAAAGTTACAAGAAATTTGGAGCAAAAAAAGTAACAATAGTGGGTCAATAATCGACTTATTGACAAATAGTTGATAGGTTAGAAGCTCGAAAACGTCTAAATAAACTCATAATTACCTTAGCAGTTTTTAAAAATGGTGTCGCAACGAAAAGTAATTGTTGACCTTTAGGAAAAATAGGTCGCCACGTTTTGCATAATTCAAAAAAGGCTTTTTATTCCAGAAATACTACTTCTTTCTGGACCTCGATGTCAAACTGACATTTGCCTTCATTTGCCTTGCCCAGCCTGCCTAGCCCTAGCCTTGCCTTGCTTGCGCTTGCCAAATATACCGCAAACTGCCAGGTCGAAGGTCGTCCTCGATTGTGTGGCGGATTTTCATCATTGAGTCAAACTAGCGACTAAAATCAATTTTTTCTTACGATTTTTAAACATGCAAAATTCAAATTTGCTTCGTTTTATGGCAAAATCGAACCTCTCATAACACTAACTTGTTTCTTAAATTAAATTTACATAATGCACTTTACGTCCATAATCACTTATAATCACTGATGAGTGACGACACCAACCTGAATTGAAGATTGAAGCATCTGATTATCTGAAACTAGATCTGAAACAAATAGCGAAACAAGGCGCGCCGTTTTTAAAGTTATAATATTTTCGAACGAAAAGTACTGTCAAAAGAAGATTGATTTTATTGACAAATACAAACGTGCAAGTGCGCCTAAATAATAGCTATTTAGTTATTATGTAATTAAAATAATATAAATAAATTATGAAGTAATAATTAAAATCACAGGTGATATTTTAATTCTGATCGAATAAATAAATATATACGTAATACATATATGTATGCATATTAACTCGCAATTCCTTATAAAGTGACTAGATATTATATTAAATTAAAAATTTAGATTTGAATTTATCTGTATGAGTTTTTTCATAATATTAGGTTTGCACAGTACAATTTTTATAATTAATAAGAGATATTAAATTACATTTTAATACATAATAACTATAGGGTGGGTATTAAAATATGGAAACTAAATAAAATTTTTTGGGGTTTCAGAAGTTAAGGAGCTAAAGTTGATAAAACATATCTTCAATTATAAGAATTAAAAATGAAATTGTCCTTTTTCATGAAATAATTATATTTTTAAAAAGGACAATACATAT
>CAKNWT010307184.1:0-12172 GCA_932066315.1 Andricus coriarius | reverse complement strand
GTTGAATACCAATTGTTGTTAAATGTTAATTTCTTATCGCATGATATTATTCTTGTTAAAAATACGATATGAGTGAATTTGTTTATAAAAATTGTTTATAATAATATCATAAATGCGATATAAGTGAATTTATTCATAACAATTACTTACAAAAATTGCAGTCATTCTCAGTTAGTTATCGGTCATGATTCATTATTATTTTTACGCAATTCAGCGAAGAAAAATGTAGCAAATTTTTTCTTTATTTCGACAACTTTATGAAATTATTTTTTTCTTTTATACGTTTTAATAAAATTGTTTAGTTGAATTTCAGAGACCCAAATTTTCTTAATCCGACACTGAAGGAATCATTTCATAAAGCCTAATTTTTAAATTAAAAAAAAACATTCTATTAAATAGCGTAATTGTTATAACTAAAGAGTCTTTTTTTCTGAAATGGCTCTTGGCGCGTGAGTCTTTGAAAAAATAGGAAAAATTACGTCTGTTTTGAGCAAACGACCGCTTTTCGCTTTATAGAAAAAATTAAGTTCAAGTTAACTAAAAAGAAAAATGCATTTTGCGCTTTTTGGGTCTACTTGAACTTAAGTTTTGTTAGTGCGCGCGTTATAAGCGAACGTTTCGCCTGGGAAGATTTACATTTGGCACTGTTTTCATATCCTTACAGACTAAGGAAGAATTGGAATTTTCACCCAATCGATCAGTTTTTCTGATCTGACATCTATTAAACCTGACTTCTGCCATTTATTTACAATTTACCCAATTCTAAGGAAGAAAGTCATCAATTTTTGTTTACATTCCAGTTTTGGAATTATTCTACTTTTCGCAAACAGCCTTGTTTCGTATTGAAAATATATTTTCTAATCTCACTGAGTTCAAAGAAAAATAGCTACTTTAAAAATTTCTCTACATCTTTTTCTTTTTTTTAACTGAATTTTTCAGTAAATAAAAATTAAAAGTTTAACAAATTTATTCCAACTTTCAATTTTGATAAAAATTCTCAAGAACCCAGAAACAAAGAAGCGATTGGAAAATTTGAATCGGTCTGAAGCCGTAGTGAATCTGCCATATTCATTGGCCATTTCTGATTGCAACCGATTTACTATGATTTTAAATTAACCGCTTTATTTATTTATTGACCATCTGTTTCACGGATATGCTTTATATTTCTTCAAAATGTAAAAGCATGACGGAATCTGACACTCTAGTATATACAGAAGTAGACTCTCACGGAGCGCCCTTTCTCGCCAAAAACCTCTCCCTTCCATTACTTTTAAATTCGGCAAGCGTTAGATGCGCGTGCGCGGGCCGTCAGTGAGGACCTCGGTTCCGAGCACTGGGCGCTTTGCGAGAGTCTACTGTAATTTTCATCACTCGCTCACTAATCCGATGAAAAATTGTTGAAAAAGAATGAAAAAAATTCTCTTCAATCGGAGTTTTCTTATGTACGACGTCTGAATAAAATTTAGCAGATTAAAATCATTTAAATATTGTGGTGCGATTCAAATGCGCCATTTTGATTCGGAAGATCGTTCAATCCGCTTTCCTTAAAAGAACCCAATTCACTAAAGCCAGCGTTCAATCGTTTCTTTTTTTCGTGGGAAAGATAAAAAAAATATAAATTTTGAAACTGATCAACAAGCTTTTTGAAAGAAAGACTGATAGGTAATACTGAGTCCATTTAAAGGGAATTTTTCTTGCGAGCGTGGCCAGCAGTTTTTGAATATGTTTGTCTTCTTTTTCTTTTGCGTTGTCCTTGGAATTAGGTTCATTCGTCGTGAAGACGATGATAAAGCGGATTCCTGGTTTCAGGGTTGACTGTTCATCACGGTCGTTCGTCGCGAATACCCTCTTCGTGAAACCGTTTCACCCTGAGCTTCACATTCACGTTTCACCCTGTTGATGATATCTGCTACCAGCTTCTCTTCCTTTTCTCGTTGATGTTCCCATTCTGGACCTCTCGCAATCTGAAATTAAATAATTCCATTGTTAAATCATTTCTTAATTTCAACAAAATATTTAGGGGAGACCACCCTCCAGTAGATCGTAGACGGTTTGGAATTCCATATTTTCTAGGGCAGGGGTCACCACTTTCAGCAGGTGCTGACTGACACGACAAGTGCATGACTGCCACCAATTTTTTCTGTCATTTCCAGGAATCCTGGAAACGGTTACGGTCGTTACGGTCACAACTCGTTGCGGCTCATTGTTCACACCGAAGGGTCTGATTTTTTTCTACTTGAATTCACAATACATTTCATTTTTTCATTTCAAATTGTAATTTACCGTGAAGGATTAGGGACCAGTCGAACGAAAAGATTTATGAGGGCCTGTTCTCGGGCCTCTTTGACCTAGTCTCGCGACTGCCACTGGCAGTATTTGCAGTCACTGACTGCCTTTTGGTGAGCCTTATTCTAGGGTATGGGATTCCATACCCTAAATCGAAGATAGTATAGAATTCCGTACCCTGAGTCGGTGAGTGTATGGAATTCCACACCCTAAATCGGAGATAGTATAGAATTCCGTACCCTAAGTCGGTGTCGGTATGGAATTCCATACCTTCGATCGTAGACGGTTTGGAATTTCATATTTTCTAGGCAATGGAATTTCAGACCCTAAATCGGAGATGGTATAGAATTATATACCCTAGATCGGCGAGGGTATGGAATTCCGTATTCTTTACGTATACCCTTTACTGCACACCCTCGCCGATCTAGGGTATAGAATTCCATACCCTAACTCGGTGAGGGTATGGAATTCCATACCCTAAATCGGAGATGGTATAGAATTATATACCTTAGATCGGCGAGGGTATGGAATTCCATATTCTTTACGTATGGAACTACATACCCTCGCCGATCTAGCGTATAGAATTCTATACCATCTCCGATTTATGGTATAGAATACTATACCCTAGAAAATATGGAATTTAAAACCGTCTATGATCCAGGGTATGGAATTCTATACCCTCACCGACTTAGGATACGGAATTCTATACCCCCACCGATTTAGGGTATGGAATTCCATAACCTAGACAGTATGGAATTCCAAGCCGTCTACGATCCAGGTTATGGAATTCTATATACTCACCGATTTAGGGTGAGGAATTCTATACCATCTCCGATTTACGGTTTGGAATTCCATACCCTAGAAAATATGGAATTCCAAACCGTAAACGATCCAGGGTATGGAATTCCATACTTTAGATCGGCAAGAATATGACTATAAATACGTTTTTTATGTGTTCAAATATAATTTCCAATTTTGTATCTGTACAGTTTTCAATGGAAAATTACACATAATCATATTGGATTAAGTTAGAATTTTTTGGAATACCAACAGAACTATTAAATTTGTTGGATTTAGTTAATGGAACACTGATTTCAAATTTTCTTTTTAAATGTCTTACACAACTCTTTTCTCGCTTTGTTAACAGAAACTTTATAAATTTTCATGATGCTAATTTTGCATTTTTTTTAGTACTTTGAAGTAGCCCAAGGAGTATTCTGAAAAAATTGTTTACGTTAAAAAAAAAGTGTGTTTCTTCCGTTCGAAAAAAAAATTAATCTGATGAAAAATACTTTTAAAAAATGGTAAATAAGTATGCCCTTAACCAAATACAAAAAAACGTAATTTTTGTTGGTATGTGAAAAAATTCTAACTTGATATGATTTTTTTTCTAAAATATGATTTTTATATTTAACTTATTATTGAATATACAGTTGAAAAATTTGGACTGATTTTTTTGAACCCATAGAAAAAATGTATAGTGTTTCAAACTTTAAAAACTTTCAACCCCTCTGTTATGGCGAAAAGTGATATCTAATTTGTTTTTCCAATTACGGTTTATCCTTGTAGAGTACCTGAACTTTCACACATTCTTCAAAAACAGATTTCAAAAAATTATGTTTTGCCTGTCTATTACCCTCTTACACTATTTTTCAAAAAAATGTTACCTAACATTCTTCGAACCCTCCCCCGCCTTATATAGGCAAAGGTATGAAATTCCAAACCTTATATCGGAAAGGGTATGGAAGTTTGAAGTTGGAAATCGTAAAGGGTATAGAATCACATACCCTGTATCGGAAAGGGTATGGAATTTCATATCCTATATAGGAAAGTTCATAGAATTTCATACCATATATGGGAGATGGTATGGAATTCGTTACTCAAGATAGGAAAAGGTATGGAATTCCATATCTTATAACGGAAATATAACGGAAATGGTATGGAACTCCATACAATTTTCGATCTAGAGTATGTAATTCCCTACCGTTTCCGATTTAGGGTATGGACTTACATACCCAAAGTCGGAAAAGGGTATTTTATTCAATACTCTATATCAGAAAGGGTATGAAGTTCCATACCATGTATCGGAGATCATATTGAATTTCATACCCTGGATCGGAGATGGTATGAAATTACATACCCTGTATTGGACAGGGAATCGAATTTCATACCGAAGATTAGAAAAGGTATGGGAATTACATACCTTATATCAAAAACAGTATGGAATTCTGCACACTATATCCAAATTGGAATGGAATTTCATACCCCAGGTCGGAGAGGGTATAGAATTGCATACCCAAATTTGGAAAAAGGTATGCTATTTCACACCCTATATCAGAAAGGGTATAAAGTTCCATACCCTATATCGGAGATTATATGAAATTTCATACCCTAGATCAGAGATGATATGGAATTCCATACCTTATATCGGGAAGGTTATGGAACTCTACACGCTTGATCAAAAATGGTATGGAATTTCATACCCCAGATCGGAGAGGGTATAGAATTCCAGACTCTAAATCGGCGAGGGTATAGAATTCCAGGCCTTAGATCAGAGAGGGTATGGAATTATATAACCAGAAATGGAAAAAAGAAAAATCTATAGCCTGAAAAATGTTATTCCGCCGGCCCCGGGTATAATTGGGCTCAAACTTAATTATTTTCTAAACACCGAACTCTCGGTTTCAGTGCAGTTTCGGGGGTTGCTTGCAATTATCCTTGCCCACAAGTCGGGGGGTCCAAACGTAAACAGTTAGAGCCGCCTGAACCGTTTTCAATAAGAATGCATAATATTGCGCAACATACTCGACTGAGTACTCGTGCACTGCGGTCCTTCCGAGGCCGAGGCGACTGAATCCGAGAGTGGGTGTATTGTAGGTTCATTATCTACTATCTGGTGGTCTCCTCTGACAATAAATTTGGTAAAATATTTATAATTATATTTACGTCTAGATTTCTCGTCCTTGTTTTTTTGTATCCGAGATCTTCTCTATTTTCGTCATTTTCGTTGTCTGAATGCCTCGAGCTTAAATGGCCAATGTAGCCTTTCCTGGACTTGAAGAAGGCATTACAACTGTTACATTTGAAAAGAGGTGCAGGCTGGTTTACTTGTGTTGACACGTGCAGTTTGTACTTGTGCCTAGTTCAAATTTGAAAAAAGAGGTATAAAGTGTAACAATTTCAAATTTAAGTCTTGAACATTGAACAAGTTTGAGTTGAATAATTTCAAAATTGGACTATCCCAGAAACAAAGAACCGATTGGAATTTTTGAATCGGTCGTAAACCTTTGTCAATCCGTAATTTGAATTAGCCATTCCGATAGCTACCGATTCACTACGATTTTTATTTTTTATTTATTTATTAACCATATGTCTTTTCGATTCAGAAGACGATCGTCCAATCCGCTTTTTTTAAAAAAAGAAACCGATTCACTAAAGCAATCTTTCAATCGTTTATTTTTTCCTGGGTACTTGAAATTGATGAAATCAAAGTTAGAAATTTCAAATATAGTATTAAAATTACAAAGCTTTTTTATATATTAAAATTTACCTATACCAACGGGTTCTCGAAGGAAGGACCTCTCCACACCACTTGCAGACGACAGTTCCGTCATTTTGAATCAGGTACTCAAGCAGCTTTTTCCAAATTTTGTTCATTAGTCTTTTTTTTCAAGAAAAAGTATAATTCCAAATTTAATTTTTGTAATAAAAACATTTATTGCACACATCAAGTACATAGCTCACTAATAAGGCTAAATATGCTTAATTTAGAAAAAAGTTTCTAAAAGCGATGAGCTTTGCTTCGTTAATTTTCTAGACGTGTTAAGTTCACGCAGTCTCGATATTTTCTTAAAACAAAATTTCAAGAAAATTTCACGAAAATTATAAAAAAAAGTATGAAACAAGATATAACTCGTTTTAATTCCTAATTGACAAAAAACGTTTGAATAATAAGTTAATAAATAAATAAATACCGCCAATTAACTACCCTCTAGCATACATTTTTTTCTCTAATTCATGAGACATTTGGAATAATTCTTTTCTAAAAAGAAATGTTTAACAATTAATTCAGCTAGCTATATGAAATACCTCATGAATAGACGATTTTTACTTTAGACTATAAATAAATTTATTAAACGAGAAATTAAACTGAATTAAACTAAGTATAATAACAATTATACAGTTAGCAGATGAAGCGTCTTTTGAGAATTTTTCAGGTATATAGGCGGATTGGTTCTTAAAAAATCACTCAAAACAATAAATTGACTTAATATTTAAACCTTAGTTTTACTTTTTCCCGGTGAACCATTCCGCCCTGGAAAACTTGCATTTTTTATGAAATAAATTTCAGACAGAGCTAAATGGATATATTTAAAATGGGGCGGAGTAAAAATGCTGAAATTAATCGAATTATTTGAGCTGATGGAAAAAATTCGTTTGGGTTGGCATGCGAAAAAAATATTTAAAAATTTGAAATCAGTTAATATCTTCTGTTCGTGTTTTGGATTAGAAAAATCCATTTTTCTTTACTTCAACATGTGTACCCTTTTTTAAGAAAAATACATCACTAAAAGTTTTGGCAGAATTTTAATTTAATAATTTAATAAGTAAGCCGTTCGTTGAAAAGAAAATGCTTATTTTATTTAAATAATCGCTGCTAATGGATTTTTGTACTCAAATACATTACTCAGATTTTTTCCCGATTAAAAAAAAATCAGCATTTGATTTTTAAAAACCGGATAGGGGAACCCATCAATATTTTTAAAGAATTGTACCAAAAATCAGGGATCATTTTGACACACAAAAAATACTTTGTAGGGGTGCCAATTGAGAAAAAAAAGCATTTTTGGACCACCCTAATGTACAGTTTTTGATATTGAACAGTAATAAAAATTAGAACTCGAAAAAAAAATTTTGTTATATTTTTTTGAAAATGTACAAAGAAGAACATGTTGAACCTGAAATTTCCTCAGCTTGAATCGAAGAGACTTTTCTATTTTGTTTGTGAATAAAAAACATTTTTCCTGTTTCAAAAGTCGGGCATTTTACCATTATTTGCGATTTTGAAGAGAAATTTCAGGTTTGACATAGTCAATTTTTCGAGAAAAAAAAGTATGCATTTAACTCAGTCCAAGAAAACATGTTTTTTAACACAATTTAAAAAAATTCTAAATTCAAGAAAAGTGTTCTATTTTGATTAATTGTAATGTTTTATTACCGTTTACTAGCAAAAACGGTATACATATAAAAAAATGTGGTATAATTTTTGAACCAATAGGATATTTTTTTAATTTATAAATTCAAAAACCCAATAGAAGATAAAACCGATTTCAAAATGTTTTTTTTTGCTTCTTTCAGATACCACCCCTTAAATTTGTTTCACTCAGCTTGATCGTATGGTAGGGCAAAAAAGTTTTTGATCCGATTTAAGCATTTTTTTAAATGAAAGCTAATTAAATTTCAAAGAGGCTTATGAGAGCCGATTTTTGATTTTTTTTTCTATTAATTTTTTATTTAACAACAAAGTCGACTGAAAAATTGTTGATGATTAAGAAAAATAATTATATTTTTCCTAATCCTCAAAAATGTATCCTTCATCATTCCCGGACGGAATAAAGCTTGAAATCCAACATATATCTCTCCATAATTTACAACAAAGTTGACATTTTTGGACTATGTTTTTTATATAAACGATCTTATTTTTGTATGTCAGTGAAGACGCTCCTTACAAATAATATTCAGGAGGTTACAAAAAAAAAAAAAAAATTGTTTTTTTTTGTATGTTAACAAATTAAATAGTGAAAGTGCTACATCAATATTAAAAATACTTTCAGATTTTATTTTTCAATTTTTTGTTCGGGATATACGTAAAAACAATGCTTAGTTTTTTATTTTTCAACAATCCAAAATAATTGTTAATTTTATAAACAAATGCATATCTTAGTCATTTCACGCTATAAACTTCCTTCAAGAAAATTCATAAAAGATTGTTAATTTTTTAAATTAAATAACTTGGAAAAATCCTTCGCCTATTATACTTTATCAAGCAAATAACAATTGTTTATTTTATAAAAAATGTCACAACTTGACTACTTGTCAACGAATGGATTTTGTATTTTGTTTCGAAATCGACTTAAAACTGACCTTAATTATCAGAAGACTTTTTGTCAGGCGACAATATTTTTTTTATACAAATGAATGTTATAAACAAATACAGAATTGAGTTAATTTTCAATCAGTAGATTTCGTTTTTTCAACCGATTCAATTTTAAATACTTGGAAATATCCTTCGCTCATGATACTTCATTAACGAACAATAATTGTTTATTTTATAAACAAATTCACAAATTGACTACTTGTCAATAAAAGGATGTCGTTTTTTTTACAATATTGACAGCCAATGACTCAAAAAGAACCTTATTTATTTGGAGGCTTCGTCAGGCGAGAAAATTTGTTATTTATTTAAATAAATTTTATTTAAAAAATCTAAATACATTGACGAAAATCTGTAATTATTTATAAAATTTATTTAAATAAAGAGCAATCATTTTGTTGACAAGTAGTCAAGTTGTGAATTTTTTAAGAATGTTTTAAATTAAATAAACAATTATTGTTGGTTGGTAATTGACGAAAAATTGTTATTTGTTTATCAAATTTCTTTAAACAATTATTAATTGTTATCAAATCGTGTATATTATTTATGTAGAACAAATTTCTTATCAATTTTGTTAAAGAAACGAAGTCTTTAGAGCGCGAAATGGCTAAGATAAGCATTTGTTTATAACATTAAGAAATACTGTGGATTTAAAAAAATGGCAACTAAGAGTTTTTTTTACGCATATGCTGAACAAAAAATTGAAAAATAAAGTCTTCAAGTATTTTTGATCCTAAAGTAGTACTTTCACTCATTAATTTGTTAATATACAAATAAACCTATATTTTTTTTAATGTTGTAACCTACTGAATATTATTTCTGAAGAGTGCCTCCACTGATAACATGAGTTTTCACATAAATTATGTACTTGCAAAAAAACGTACTCGTTTACAAAAAAAACAATCTCTGAAATTTAGTTAACTTTTTTATTTAAATGCTCAAATGGGATCAGAATTGAAAACCTTGGAAAACACCACTGTGGAACGATTCGACTAATTTCACCATTTTCCCTCCGTCCTAATCTGTACTATATGTAAATATCTGTATAAAATATAACCATAATCTAGATACAGTAGTATCTCACAAAGCGCCCGGTGCTCGGGACCGTGGTCGTCACTGAGCGCCCGCTCAGTTAAGCCACGCCCCTAAGGCTTGGCGGGAATGATCTCGGACGCCCATTGGAGGATTACTTAAATATCGTCTCGCGCACGAGAGGTAATGGAAGGGAGAGGTACTTGGTGAGATAAGGCGCTTTGTGAGAGTCTGCTGTATTGCTTAATCAAAGGAAAATCTCGGAAGGAAGTTAATTCTCTGGTTCAAGCCGATGGTGACAATGGGATGAGGCCAAACCAGGGAATACGCCAGGACCTTTTTTACAATGTCATTTGATTTGTATATTATGCGACGGGAATCACGGATTTCTTCTTTTCTATTCTTTAAAATTTGATTATTATTCTCTCTTATTTTTTCTTTTCATTTCTTTTTCACTCTCTCTTTCTCCTCTTGGGGTTTTCTACTAGCTCATATTCGAGGATGCAGTTTGCGTTGTTTTGAGCGTCCCAACTTGGAAGCAAACGAGCGAAATTTCTTCTTCCGGATGTTCGGAGGTGGCGTACTCCCTGTAGAAACTGCGAGAACAGTGGACCAACCAACCTGTTTCCTGACTTCGCCGTCTTCAGATTTCTGCAGATCACCTTGGTCGCCCTGATCACCTTGATCGCATGGATCCTCGTCCTCTGTCAGGAAGTGCATTCCTTCAGTCTTGATGAAGGGCCCACTTGAATCCGAGAATTGCTCGTCCCTACTCGTTGGTGATGAACAGATCTCGAATGTTATGTCGCTCGGCAATTGCAGCTGATCATCTAGAAAAATTATACAAAGCGCACGGAAATTTAGAGGGAGAGTCAATTTTGAAAATTTTCTTACAAAAATTAGTTGCCATGGAATAGTTCATTAATTGGGGGCGACGATAGAGACCTATTCGAGTTCCTATTAATAAATATAAATAATAATTTCGACGGCTCCAAGGTCTACTCTTGTATACCAAATTTTCATTTCTATTTAAACTCGATTCACCTAAAAAAGGTTTTAAGCAAGTACAATTTCTTTAAAAAAGAATGCTGCATGTAGTGCACGGGTTCCTCTGAATTTTGAAATTTCACCGACGATTTCCTTTTGGGGGGGCGTCCATAAAGTACGTTATCAAATTTTAAATATCAGACATCATTGTCCAAACATTTTTTTAAATAGAATTATTGTTGATACCATATTGAATTCAACATTTGCAATTTCAATAAAAAAAAAGACTTTACCAAAAGAGAGGAATTTTCAACCCCGAAAGACGAATTCTCCACAACAAAAAATTAATTTTTAACCTAACAGTTGAATTGAAAACCAAATAGTTTAACCTTTAAGCGGAATTTTGAATTTTTATCAAAAATTGAACTTTTAACCAAATAGTTATATTTTCAAGACAAAAAGACGAATTCTAAACAAAACAATAATTTATTCGAAAACAGTTGAATTTTCAACCTAGAAATATAAGTTTTTAACCGAGAAAGATTACTTTTATACCATAAAAAATGAATTTTTGATCCAAAACAACGAATTTAAAAAAAAATAGTTTTTGTAACCAAACAATTTAATTTTCAACCTACTAAGATGTATATTCAACCAAATGGACAAATTTGGATGCCAAAAAAAACAAATTTTTAGCAGAAATTTTCATATTCAACCCCAAAAGTTGAATAATTCTCAGCAATAAGGTTAATTTTTATATAAGAAAGATGAATTTTCATACCATAAAAGATAAATTTTCAATCCAAAGGAACGAATTAAAAAAAATATTGAACTTTTTACCAAAAAAGATTATTTTAACAAAATAATTATACTTTCGGCAAAATATTCAAATTTTTTACCAAGTAGCTGAATTTTGACTTGCAAAGATTAATTTTCTACCAAGACGAATTTTCAATAAAATACATGAGCTTTAAACTGAATGGATGAATTTTCAACCAAATGGTGGAATCTTGAAGCCAAAAAGATGCATTTTTTTTAATCGGCAAAGTTTAATTCTCAAGAAAAAAGTTAATTTTCAATCAATAAAGATGACTTTTCTACCATAAATGATTAAGTTTTTATTCAAAAGGACGAAAAGTTGAATTTTCGACCAAATAATACAACTTTAACAAAATAGTTAAATTTTCAACAATAAAGGTAATTTTTAACGAAGAAAGATGATTTTTCTACCATAAAAGATGATTTTTCAATTCAAAAGAATGAATTTTAAAAAATTGAATTTTTGACCAAAAAATATTATTTTAACAAAATAATTAAACTTTCGGCAAATCATTCAAATTTTTTACCAAGTAGCTGAATTTTGACCTACGAAGATTAATTCTCTACCAAGACGAATTTTCAATAAAATACATGAGCTTTAAACTGAATAGTTGAATTTTCAACCAAATGGTGGAACTTTCAAGCCAAAAAGATTAATTTTGTATAGTATACTTGAATTTTCAATCGGAAAAGTTTAATTCTCAAGAAAAAAGTTAATTTTCAATCAAGAAAGACGATTTTTCTACCATAAATGATTCATTTTGTATCCAAAAGGACGAAAAGTTTAATTTTCGACCAAATAATACAACTTTAACAAAATAGTTGAATTTTCAACAAAAGAGTTAATTTTTAACGAAGAAAGATAAACTTTCAACCAAGAAAGATGATTTTTCT
>CAKNWT010307181.1:0-10115 GCA_932066315.1 Andricus coriarius | reverse complement strand
ATATAGTTTATGTTCTTAAATGGTTCTATTTATTCCATATTGAAGTAATAACTTCGAAATACCTTATGTAAGTAGAGATAACATTACCTATTTACCAATTTCAAAACCTATCCTTATCATTCTTTCAATAAGATTGGAAATTTTACACAATCCCGTATCGCATAGCAAGTTTATATAAAAAACTTATATTCTTTAGTTTGATTTATTTAAAAAAAAAATTGAATTTTTAATTTTAACAACTTTCTAGACCTTAGTAAGTCTTCAAGCTATGTTGATAGATATAGGATGAAGAATAATATACTCCGCCAAAAACAGATAAATATGATCTATTTTTTTACTTATATTATTTATAGCAAAGACAAATGTTAAGTGTTAACAATATTTTAGAGGAGAATAATATTTATAAAATATTATGATTGAGGAACAAGGTTGGCTTCCAGCGAAAGAGATGAAGATTTAACAAAAACTTTGTTGATTTTGTTGATTACTTGGGATTTATCAAACCATGTTAGCTGAAAGCTCTGATGGAGGTGAAACCAAGCTTTGAGAGAACTACCAGTCTTCCACTAATTTCATTATATGCCTTGCTAAACGAATGAATCCGGTAGTCCCCGCCTGAAGTGGGGAATGATGTGTCACGGAAAACTCATTTTTGGCTGTGGAATTCATAGCAGACCGTTGGCATCGGACAATTCAAATCATTCAGTAGAATCTTTGGAGAATTCCAGAAAGCAAGCCGCACCCTGGACCTTCGAGGCACTCGCGAGATACAGAACTGTAACTAATTTAGACCATTTTTTATTTTGTATCCGAGAAAATCGACTCCTAAATCTCGAGTTATTTATGAATGAAAGGGCAGCTTGTGAGAAGACGCAAAATCAATTAACGGAGGGTCGATACTCCACCGACGGTACTTACCGAGCAAGCGAGCCTCTTTTACCGTATTGGCTCAAGGATTATACTAAGCGTCGATTGGCCAAGGATGTTCTGAACGGACGGAAAGATCCGTTTTTCTCGCGAGAGAACGTTCTCTTCCTTAAAGTCTTGTAAAGCAATTTAGACTTCGATTATAAGATAAAATTGAAGATATTTTTGAAGATATAAAGATTGATAAGATTTTTGTCTTCTGCGATAGCGGCACAGGCAATGATTTACTTACTTTTGTCAACCTAGTTAAACGCCATAAATGCAAGAATGTTTTGGATCTTGCTGACTTTTACTTTTACCGAGCCTCGCCTTTTGCATTGATTCTCTTTCGGATTTGTAAAAGTGCTCTTTTTACATTTGTAAATATACTAAGACCTTGAAATAATGGCTATTGTTACACCGCCTCCCTAGAATTTCCGTTTGCAGCATTCGGCGAATAGGAGGACCTCAATGTAAATGTACGCAAACAAAGTAAAATAATGTTCTAATTTTCTACCAACAATAAATTTGAATTCCTTACGGTTAACCTGAAACTCGGGCACAGTATAGCAGTAAAGTATAAGAGTATAAAGGTAACTTTATTTGTGGAAGCGACGGGAGCAGAAAAATACATGTAAACTTCCCAAGGAATCCAGCAGGGATTTCGCGTTAAGAATCGAGACTACCGTCACAGGTTAAAGGCTTAGAGATCTTCGCGTAAATTAAGATAAACCGCCTGTAATAGCCACACGAGTTTGATAACTGCATCACATTTTTCATCTCCTCAGTCAGGGAAAATCTTCCACGGCTTCAACTTTCCAAGCATCAGGCTTTCCGCCGTTTTCAATGATAATATGCCCAAAATAAGTTATCTCTTTAAGTAAGAACTGACACTCTCTGGGTTAAACCGTGAGTCCGGCTGTTTTCAATATACTCAAGAATCGTTATAATGTTAATTCCTATACTTAGAAGGAATTCACGTGATATCAAAAATCGCGGAGTACATGGGAATTTGGTGAAAGCCCGAAGCGAGGTAACTAACGCTAAAATACTTTGCCCACTCCAACTAGTAAAAAATGTTAATGATATTCAACATTATTTTTTATTTCAGTTCTGTGCTCAGGAAAGAATCGATGTTGTAGATTATGTATAGAGCCCTGATCCGTGCTTCTTATTTTATGTTTAAGAACGTTAGTTGCGCTGAATTTATCGCCCGTCAATAGGAATTGATAAGTACAGACACAGAAAAAAGTTAGGTTAAGTCGACTGAAATTTGGTTGGATCAAAAAAGTAAATACATTGCTATATGATAAGTCAAATATTTGGATAATTCAACCAAATTTTTTGCTTAATAAAGTTTTGTGTAATAAATATTTTGGTTAATTTATTCAAACTTTTTCCCTAGCTGCTCGTGGGGTCAACATGCATCACACAAAGAACCACAAATTGGAGAAAGAAGGAGGAATGTAGTTGGTGTAGGGGGACAAGGGTTGGGTTCAAACAGGTCTGACATAATCCTTTCCTTCCAATATGTCTCTCTGGCAAGCCAAACTCACACAATGGATGTGCCCCCAGCTCCTCCAGGAGCTGAGGGATTGACCGCCCCTCTGAATGAGACTATGGTGACGAGAACGGCCAGTGAATTTTCAAAAAGAAAGAAAAGCATAAACGGTTCCCTGAAAAGGAGACTGAGAAAGCAAGCGCAGCAGGCTAGTGAAGCAGCTGCGGTGGCTGGTCGCCCCTCTGAATGAGGCTATGGAGACAGGAGCAGCCAGAGAATCTCCAAAAAGAAAGAAAACCATCATCGGTTCCCTAAACAAGGAGACTGAGGAGGCAAGCGCAGCAGGCTAGTAGAGCAGCTGCGGGGGCTGGAACATCGGCAACTACAACGCCGACAACCAGCACTGAGGCCCAGAAGTGAGGGAGGGGCTCATATGACACCCTAACTGGCTCGGAGCTAAACTTATGAGGAGGCACAAGACAGCCCACCACCCGGCAAACAAGGAGTCGTCGCGGGCTGGACTGACAACTGCCAAGAAGACTTCCTCCCTAACTGTCAAGGCGTGGGCTGAAGTGATCTGTTTCGGTACGTTTAGTGTAGTTAATCAAGCATGCTCAAATAAACAATTACTTTGAGTCGATGAAATTCATTCTTTTTTTTTCTAAATAACCAGAGGTTCGTTGGCGCTGACCAAGTCTTTTAGTTTTACTAGCAAACAAAGTACGTTAAACAAACTGTTTTGTTGAATCAACTCAATCTTTTCTCTGACAATGAAAGTACCCGAGGTGTACCTCACCGGGTACTTCCTTGTGAGTGCAGAATAAAAGAGACGGAAGCCACCATTCATATAGTGCCTAGTGGATTACCTGTAAAAATAAATGGATTTATCTGAAGGCCTTTTTTTCGCAGTCATCGCGTAAATTTACTCTTTTCGAAAGATAAAATGACTATGGGTTCCGAATCAATTCCTCTCATAGCCCACGCGACAGTTACATTGCCTGCTCACACACAAAAATTAATCTCACTTCCTGTAACACCAAGCTCGCCAAAAGCAGACTATCTGCGGCACATCAACGCTGGTTTTGCATTCTTCTTGGAAGAAATACTAGCTAAAGAAAAATGTTGATATGCACAAATTTCTTGTGTTAACGCTACTACAAAAAATATTAATTTTACCTTTTCCTTCATTGAATTAGGATCATGTGAAACTTAGCAAAGAGCAGCAAGAAATGCATGCCGATTGCACTACCGATTTAATAAAAACTCTACATTTAAAGGAATTGATGTACGGTGAACAGAGATATATTCTTGATCACGTGATGATTTTTATTTCAACCAAGAGTTTTTACGGGGGTAGAAGTTATGCCAAACAAATGATAAATTACTTCTTTATTAACTGGGACCTTGCTTGTGATTGTTATATATATATATATATATATATATATATATATATATATATATATATTTAAAATAAATTTAAATGAGAGCCTGTGGCAACGAGTAGTTTGGCATCCTCATCCCTAAAGCCTTTGCCTTGTATGTTGATAATAGAACATGATTTTTGTTTTTATAGCTGATAGTTAAAACATTGCGACTAGTCATTCTTTGTTTAAATCCTTGCTCCCGATTCTTTTTTTTCATTCATTTGATCTATTACGATATGCGTCGAAGTAATGACCTACCTTTAAAAAAAAAATACGCGATATGTGACCCTGCTTATGACACTTGTAGCATTCCTTCGAGGCAGGTTTAATTGGTCATTTTCGGGAGTAGTGGCCTACCTCTTCGCAATCAAAGCCCGGATACGGCCCCCACGTTGTCTATGCATGGAATCAAGTAAGAATTTTTTTAAACTGAACTAGTTTTTGGTTGAACATCAATTTTTTAATTGAAAATTCAACTATTCCACTTGTTGTCAAAAATTAATATTATATTTTACAAATTAAAATTTAGAGAGCTTTATATTTCATTCTAGCGTTGATTAATTATTAATGACAAGGCCGAAACGAACATATTCGTAAATTATCGTGTTTAAATTTTAATTCACAAAGTACATGGAATTTAATTTTTACATTAAAATAATATCTCCAACTTATTTTCTTAATTCTAACTAATTTTTAAGTACCTTTGGTCAAATAATGCCTGAGGTTATAATAAAGTTACAGTGTAACCTATTCAAAAATACCTAAACTTTTCATTCTAATTATTTTATTAAAATTATGAATGGGGTTAACTACTAGGTTGAACTACCCTGTTGAAGGTGTGTTGAGCTGAGGAACTATTATTCTCCAGTGTAAAGTAAGTTGACCATGTTGAGCGGTGCGCCGAGCGAGTTTAATCGAATTCACCGTGCGTATAGCACTTTCAATAAACCAGGGACCTACATGTTCTCGATTAACATAAGCTGCGATTATTACTAGCCAATCTTCGGCGGAAACGCGCTGTGCCTCGTACTGTACTTCAGGGTTCTCGGGGTCCACTGGCTTTGGCTTTAGTATAATAACTTCTCCTCCTTTCATGTATGGAACAATTTCACAATCTTGGTTAACTACAATGATTCAATGACCGTACCTTATTTCTTGACCTTCAGGAATTTCGAGTCCTGGTATATAGTCTAGACGAGTAGGAGTTTGCGTACGTGTACGTATACGCACAGGAGCTGCACAGCCCGTAGTTGATTGTGAACTTAATTCTGTAAGAATACAAGAGAAATTCATAAAGTTCAAGGAAACAGGCTCATTTTTAATATTGATTATGTCACATGCTAATGTATTGAACAGATTAGTATAAAATTTTATCCCAGCAAAAATAAACTAATTGAAGCGCATTGCGACAAAATACGAGAGGCGTCTGTGAATCTCTCTTTAAGGCAAACTCGAATTGGAGCGTTCTGTCAATAAGTATTAATTAGGGAAGCATTTATCTAATCTTTAAATCAACTATCCTTCCAAATTCGGCGAAAAATTTATAGGGAAATAAAGTATATTCGAATGCGTCAGAAGGAATTAATTCCAGTATCAGCCAATTCATTTCATTAGGCGGCTCTGCGGAGCTAACCTCGAAAGTCATTAGCAAACACAATGGCGTCCGAGAAGAAGCATTTAAGACACTCAAGAGTTCCAAGACATAAAAGGCACCGCAATAATTTGTAGACCTAGGATGATACATAATTAGAAGTTTGTCATAAGAACAACCGCGGAATTTCGCCGGTGGCGGATCTCATTCTACAAAATTTCGCCCGCTCCCGGCGAAATAGAAGTAAGGATTCAGCTGTAACCACTTCTCACGAACGTAAATATGTGGTTACAGTCTACGATTGACTCAATAAATCGATCTGGCAAATGGATCCAAGGAATGGAGCGACCTAAGGACGACCGCCTTCTGCATTTTTCCTGCAGGTGTCTTAGCACTTCGTACACAAGTTTCCCCAAACATTTCTGGGAAATTCCGAGTGAAGGTAAATGTCCGCGAGAATATAGAGTTCCTGGATATGCTGCACTTCTTATTTGTGACAATTGGCTTTGTTTCCCCAGGAGCATTTAGCGGAGCGGTATCTGGGGTAATGTCGTAAAAGTGGCAGAGATAGTAATAAAGCACTCTTGGTGTCGCATTGTCCCTTCAGATATACGTCCTTCCCGCATGAGTTGGAGAACTAAATAGTATGTGTCTTAGATTCTCGGGGTGTGCATGGCATGCTCCGCAGCTCATGTCAAAGAGCTGTTCACGGGAGTTTTTCTTCTGTGATTTCTTGATCCGCGCCTTCAGACGTGAGTACTCGAGATAAATAATGTTTGATGCATTGTGCTTAGCCCTGATATTGAAGTCAAGGCTTAGCTGTCCGAGTAGATCGTAATCTTCCTGCCAGCAGCGTTTTCTTCCAATAACGTCTCAGCACAGTTAAGAACGGCAAGAACCTCCACCTGAAAGACGATACCATGCCGCCCAAGCGAGATCCTTATATCCCTCCTTTTTGTGCTATCATAGATTCCTACTCCTGATCCTCCCACTCTTCTGGAGCGATCTGTGTAACAGACTCGCCTTTGAAGAAGTGGGTTACGATTTGCCTTCCACATATCCCTGCTTGGTTTAGGCGCGGAAAGTTTTGATGAAGTTGAAACGTTTGGTTATTTTATCTTGTCTTATCTCTAGAATCGACAGTGTGCTGGTGTCACTTGGGAGACTAGTGTGTCTAGTCCCCCGCAAGTAAATCTTTTTACTCTTGCCAGGCAGCCCATCGCATGGCCGCATATGGGAGCCTTGGTTTAAGGACAGCAGCGTAGAGCCATGCAAACATTTTAGGTCCTAGAACCCTTATCAACCCAAAAACTCTCCTACACATTTAAAAAGTCAAGACAAACTTCTTGCTATCTGGGATTACTCCCAGATATTTAACCGAATCTGAAATCGTCATCCTCCCGCTACACAATACAGTAATATCTGATACTTAAGTGTTTTTTTTTTTCATATAGTCTACAGAAAATTTATCAGATAACGACAATAACATGTACAAGACTGTAACAACAAAAGCCTTTATCGCAAGAAATTATCAATGTCATAAAATTATATTATTATATCATAATATTATGGAATGGAAATTTCTGCGAAGCTAAAGATTCGAGATTCGTCCAGTGCATTACTTTCATATCATAATCATTCTTGAAAAAATAACTGTCACCTTCATAAATGAAGTTGAAAATCAAATCCAATCGAAGAACTTCAGTAATAATTCCCTATATATACTCCTTGAATTTTGAAATGGTAATCATTATCTTTTAATTCTCATAATATTATTAAGAGCTATTCGCTTTTTTCTAAAGTTTTAAACATTAGTCTTGGCGCCCAATCTAATGATTTTTAGCTACGAAGTTTTTAGAAATTAAAAATAAAAACCAAGAGTACAAGGATCAAATTGATAATTTAATAAAATAAACATAAAAAAGGTCAGGGAATTTGATAGTTGGATTCTAGTTTTTTTTTTAATTTTCAAGAATTCCGTGCTTAAGTTTTTAGATTATTGCAAAATTGTTAATTTTTAAAATCTGATAATTTTCTATTCAAAATACAGTTTTTTAGTGTAAAGCACTAACAACTGAAATTGTTGAAAATTGCTAATCTTCAGGATGACTTTTGTTAAAAAATGCTCATTTCCAGTGAAAAATCTAACTATAAAAATCAATTGAAAATTTTCTTTTATTTATTTAATAATGTAATGTATTCTACTTACCCATAAAGTGAAAGAAAACTGCTACCGTTACAAAGAGAGTAGCAACAGTGGTCCCCATTATCCCAAAATAGAGGAGCAGGTTTCTTGAAGAATTTGTTGAACAGTACTGGCGAGGAGACAAATAAATGCCGCGTTGGCCGGTTTATATACAAGCCGTCTCGAAAAAGTTTTAAATAGATTCTTATATAAAAAAGGAATAAGAAGACTACTTGTTTCGTAAGCATTCCCTAATACTACACATCTATAAGTATGTGTGTACGAATATATCTTTACTGCTTATCAGAAGATAAAGATCCTAGGCAAGGAGGTCGGTACGTTGTGATAAATAAAAAAATAACAAATGTAGCGAAGCCTAATTATAAGAATTGCTCATTAGTTCTAATCGCATATGCCAAAGGTTTTTACTTTAATAATTTCTATTATGAAATGCGATATATTCTTCATGATCTTATCCTCATGGCTTTTAAATAATGTCATGAAGCAGCTTTGCTCGGTTTCACTATTTATCGGATAAAGGTGGTGTAGTCTAATCAGCGCCTAAAAAGGGCACTTAATAAATATGTGCCAAAGATTTTTTTTTCAGAAGAGTAAATGACGTACAGTACTACTGTGTGTCAGTAATCGTAGAAGCGCAATGAAATGCATTGAAATGATGCTAGGTAGTTTATTGGTTGAAAGCGACGACACCGAGAAATCATCATTCAACTTCTTAGCATCTGACCTATCTTTTTCCAGTGGGCACAAAAACATTAACGCCCTGAGAACGTTCTAAAGACGTTCCTAGGACGTTTATGTCAGTCCAGTTGATGTCCTAAAGACGTCTCATGATCCAAAGACGGCCTTTGGAACATGGGATGTGTTAAAACAGTGTACGCAACAAAATAATTGCACTTCAGTTTAATCCGCCAATCTAATAAAATAAAATCGATTTGTGGATTAAAATAGGCTCGAAATGAGAATCATCTGTCAACACCTAAATATGATGAATCAAATTCTAAACTGTCAAGTTTAGAAACCAACGTAACTCCGAAATGACATGACAATGTCGTGCGCGTTTGAGTATTCATATACGTTTACGTGTTTTTCGATGAAAAATAAAGTTTCGGTGTTTCATGTAAAAAGAAGAATATTCCGCTAATTACGTACAACTCGATTCGATACATCAATGTTGAAAAAATCTCTTTTCGAGTTTACGTCTAAAAATACCACTCTATGAATTCCTTGAATTCCTTCCATTTTATAAAGTCGCTGAACTCCCTAAATTCCTTAAATTCTGTGAAATCATTGGTATCTTAATTTCTTGAAATTGCTAAGTTCCTGAAATCAATATAATTTGCTGAATTCCTTAAATCCACGAAATTCTATAAAATCCTAGACTTATCAGAAATTCTTCAATTCTTTGTATTAATTTATTTCTTTGAATTATTTGAATTCTTCGAATTACTTGAATTCAGGGAATTACTTTAATTCCTCGAATTATTTGAAATATTCTATTTACTTGAATAAATTGAACTGTTCGATTTACTCGAATAACATGAATTGTTCGATTTTCTCGTATTACGTGAATCTCGCGATTTACTCGAATTACTTGAGTTCTTCAAATTACTTAAATTTGCAGCATTGCTTGAATTCAGAGAACTCCTTAAATTCTTTGAATTCCTTGAATTCAGAGATTTCCTTGAATTCATTGAATTTAGAGAATTCCTTGAATTGAGAGAATTCAGAGAATTCCTTGAATTCCCTGAATTCAGAGAATTTCCTGAAATCGGAGAATTCCTTTAATTCTAATAATTCCTTCAATTCAGAGAATTACTTGAATTCAGAGAATTCCTTGAATTCAGAGAATTTCTTCAATTCAGAGGATTACTTGCATTTAAAGAATTTCTTGCCTTGATAGAATTCTTTAAATTCAGGAATTCCTTGAATTTAGAAAATTCTTCGAATTCAGAGACTTCCTTGAATTCAGGGAATGACTCCAATTCTTCGAATCATTTAAATTCTTCGAATTGTTTGAATTCAGGGAATCACTCAAATACTTCGAATTACTCGATTTTTTCAAATTCTTTGAATTACTTGAATCCTTTGAATAAATTGAATTTAGAGAATTACTTGAATTATTAGAATAATTTGAATTCAGAGCGCTTCTCGAATTCTTCGAATTACTTGAATTTGTAAATTTAGTCGAATTACTTGAATTCTTGGAATAACTTTAATTCAGCGAATCACTATAATTCATCGAATTACTACAATTACTAGAATTACTGGAATTCACGGAATTCCTTGAATTCTTCTGTTTACTCCAATTACTTGAATTCCACGATTTACTCGAATATTTTCAATTCTTGGACTTTTTTCAATTCTTCGAATTACTTGAATTTAGAGAATTCCTTGTGTTGAGAGAGATACTCGAATTCTCGAAATTACTTGGATTTAATATAATAACCTAAATTCTTCGATTTAATCGAATTACTTTATATATATAAT
>CAKNWT010307178.1:1729-16449 GCA_932066315.1 Andricus coriarius | reverse complement strand
TGTGAAATTATGATGGACAGAATTGATAGAGATCCTCTTTTCTTGTAAAATACAATATTTTCGGATGAAGCTACTTTCACTTTAAAAGGTAAAGTTAACAGGCAACATTGTAGATATTGGTCCGAAACAAATCCTGATTGGATGTTGGAGAGTCACACACAATATCCACAAAAGATTAATGTTTGGGCCAGTATCTTCAATGATACATTGATAGGCCCTTTCTTCATCGATGGTTATCTCATTGCCCGTGCATATGAAGAGCTTCTCTGAAACCAAATTGTACCAAGAATAAGGGAGATTACAGGCAATAATTTTCAAAATATTTGGTTCCAGCAGGAAGGAGCAGCGGCTCATTACGATAGGGTGGTTCGAGCATATTTGGATACTCAGTTCCCTCATAGGTGGATTGGAAGAAGGGGTGAAATCGAGTGGCCTGCTAGATCTCCTGATCTGACGCCTCTCGACTATTTTTTTTTGGGGTTATTTAAAGAGCAAAGTATGCTCAACGCAACCCCAAAGCTTAGACGAATTGCAGAATCGTATTCTGCAAGAGGCTATTTTGATTGATAGGGAGATGATTCGTAATGCTGTAACTCATTTTTACAATCGCATAGCATTTTGTCAAGAAGCTCAAGGTTTTCAGTTCGAACATCTTCACTGAAGAATGAGGGGCAAGGGGACTCACACTAATCAAGCATGCCGAAACGTGAGACGCAAGGGGACTCACGCTAATCAAGCACCCCAAAGGGAACAGAATTTACTGCGTCCACGTCGTTGTTCCTGGGTAATGCTAAACGTAAACGTAAACTGCTTGCAAACAACCTTGAAAAAACCTTGAAGATCATCACCAAGATCTATACAGAGATCACCAATAAATTTCTCGTTGAAATTTACTTCAGGAATTACACTGACCTCCTGGAAAACTTGGTTACTTCAAATAACCTTTAACTGACCTGTACGTTACAGTTGACCTATGACTTGGGTACGTACTTGAACGCAGCATTTTTCACTCTATCGATTGCAGATGTGAAAAAAGGGGGTTTCCATTTTTTTAAAAACAACAAATTTGACCTTCAAAAAGCTAGGAAGGTCAACTTCATGGGCAAAATGAACGTCACCATTGAATTCCCCGTTGAAAAATACTTCAGGAATTGCACCGACCTCTGGGAAAACTTTGTTTATATAAAATAACCACTAATTGACCTTGAACGTTACAATTGACCTATGACTTGGGTACGTATCTGAACGTAGAATTTTTCACTTAGACGATTGCAGATGTAAAAAAGGGGGTTTCTATTTAAAAAAACAAAGTTAAACTTCAAAAACCCATGAATGTCAACTTCAAGGTCAAAATGAAGGTCACCATTGAATTCCTCGTTGAAAGCTACTCCAGAAATGACCTTCACTTTTTTGAAAAATATTCTACCTGAGGAAATATCCAAACCGTCCCGGGACTTTTTAGACACTCTGTATAGGATAGATAATTGTGTGCAAAATGCATCTAGTCTGACACTTTCGACAATACCATGTCTCACTATTCACGTAATCAATCACAAAAATTACAAATTTGCCCGGAAAACCTGTAAAAATAGGTCTTTTCAGTTTTATGAATTTTTTACTTAACCAACCCCTTTTTGAGTAAAATAAGAAAAAATGATGAAAATATCAATTTTTTGTTGATGATATTTTTCAAATTAAGTGGGCATTTTTATTTTAGATACTAATGGGCTCCATGAAAAACATATATCACCAGTTTCAGGTTCGCTGCTGATGAATGGCTATTGGGATTTCAGAGGTATTAGCTGCTCCTCTAGCAGGATGAACAAAGAAAATACTAAACCATTCGTACGAAAGTTCTTCGTCCCGAAGTTGTATTTTCAAGCCACAAGTTTTACGAAACTCGTAGACTATGGCGGGAAAGCCTACCAAGGAGGGAAAATCGAAACTGGAAACTTTATTCCAAATTCAAATTTTTTTATTCTATTTTCAACAATATTGTTACTTATCACTAATCCAAGTCGAACTCTGTAATTTCGTAACACACTGACCTTTATAAGCTCTATTTTAATTTCCGTTTATGGTTTCCTACTATTTTCCCTCCACGAATATGTATTATTTTTGCATAATCGTTTATTTGTAATACAATACAAATGTGTGAGTAATTTTACATTGGGCGCCAGGTATGACGGGAAAGCCTACAAAGAATGAAAAATGGGACCTGGTCGCTCAGAAAATGGGCGAACACAATACTAAGTCAGCATTTGAATAATATGACAACTCTATTACAAGGCATGGAAAAAGTGGCAATTACAGAGCCGTCAATTCTAGCTCATTTAACAACAGACGAGCTACTTGATCAACAGGATACTCGACCTGTCGATTTGAAAGAGTTCCCCTGTCATGCGCAAGCGATTGAAAGAATCGTCAAAAAAATTACTGAAGTAAGTAAATCAGTCACGAATGACAAAGGGATGGCTTCATTTTGATTAAACTTACGCTAAAGTACAGAAAAATTATGCCCACTTTCAGGACAAAATCGCAGTGCAAACTGACGTAAATCCCGTTCATAATTACGTTTTTAGGAGGTTGGGGTGGATATTGGGTGGGACTCTAAATGCAGCTACTTCCTCGAAGCAGGTCCTTGGTATTTAAAAAAACAGCGAAGAGCTGCATATCTGCTCAGAATGGTCAAGCTCAGATTTAATGACTTTGGGATGATTTTAAGACATAAATTCTATAGCTCCTATAAATTTTGCCATACAGTTCCAGAACAGTTTAAGTTTTTTATATTCCTTTTTGTACAACTTTCAATAATAATAAAAAACTAACCAATCGGGTTTTCCAAGGGCTAAAACTGGCGATTTATATTCTTCATAGAGCACATTAGTATCTTAAATAAAAATTGCCTGCTTATTTAAAAAAAATATCAACAAAAAATATTTTATACTTTTTTCACCTTTTTTCAATTTTTTAAAAAAGGGTTGGTTCAATAAAAAAATTTATACAACAAAAAAGAAGTATTTTATAGAGATAGAAAAATTTCGTTGATCGGAACCAAATTTCATACAGTTGCGTCTTAGACAAAAAGAAAAAGAATATGACCCCCGGGTCTTTCATTTTCTTAGTTTTGTATATTACGCTACGCTCTCATGTACACCTTCTACTTCTTATTTCCTCACCTCTCCACTCTCGCATTTTAATACAGATTTTTTCTTTCTTCCAGAAAATCTTTTTCTAAATATTATTCGACAATTATAGTTCATCATTTTTTAGGTCTCCCAGAGTCAACTGTTTGTACTACTATTAATAAAGTGTGTGCTAGTGGTATGAAGAGTGTCATGGTGGCTGCTCAAGCTTTGCAGTGCGGTCAGAGGCACATGATAATCGCAGGAGGTATGGAATCTATGTCTAATGTACCATTTTACTTGAAGAGAGGTATTCCTAAATATGGTGAAATAAATCTGGAGGTAAGGTCGTTATAAAGCGTATATAAAAAGATTTTTTTTTATTCCGGAATAGTATATTTTTATTTTTTATAAACATTTATAAATCTAAAATTATAAAAAAAGGAAGATTAACGTAACCCTTGTTGCTTTCACTGATTGTGACAGCCCAGACTCTTATCTTATATGCCATTTCAAAGTTAATTGTTTATCGTGTTCTCTTCATCCACATATTGTTACATTATGCTTTATGTGAGCATTTTTCATTTTATTCTAATTGACCATTACTTTTTGATTTTGACAAGTATTTTTGACTTTTTAAATCTGAATTATCCAGGGGCTCTATTCTTGAAACCATGATACTAGATCTCTCATGCGACCTTCCATGCGAGATCGAAAATGCTATTCTTGAGTCCATCTCGCATGTGAGATCGAATCTCGCATGCGACAGTTTTCGGATGAGAGGTCTCGACTGGGTAGTGACTACTCGAGAACCAATGTCGCGTACTAATTGTTAGTGTTTTCTCCAAAATTGCGGTTTAATGTGATATAAACGGTCGTGAAACAAATATGAAAATATTAAAGTTATTGATATGCTTTTATTTCGTAGACACTTCTCTTCAATCCCCAACAAATTTGGTAACTTGGCCGCAGGGGGTGGGGGTCTCTTGGCCCCTAGCTCGAAAAACGTTTTTTGGACCAGCGTAATGTGCAACGACAATGCACTCTGATGCACTGTAACTTAAAAACAAACAAATTTTCATGTTGCGAGAATCCCTAACATCAATTTGCAACAAGCCGCAGCACCATAACTGTATACAAGTTAAAAAAATACTCAATAATAAGGGATTCGTGCACATCATACGTCACACGTTTTCCCTTTCTTTGAATAAAGACGAGAATAAAATTAACTTAAAGCGAAAGGGATAAAACTATGTAACAAAAAAAACGTGTGACGTATATTATATGCATGACCTCTAAGTAGATTTTTCTGTTCATGAGGGCGCAGTCCCATGTAGGTAGATTAGTAGAATAGCAGAACAGTATTTTTTAATGAGGTGACTGCGAGAGCTTGTGCAGGCACCTCATTGGTCAAAACTGTTGCGCTATTCTACTAATATACCTCCATGGAACTGCGCCCTTATTTACATAAATACGTTATTTTATTGCAGTTTCGTCTCCGTACATTTTTTTATTTATGTTTTTTCACATTCTCTTACCTTCTTTAATTTATGTATTTATCTAGTCTATGGAAAACCGGCAACAAAGCCTCTATCTCGTATGCGACAGATCTCGTTTGTTACTTTCAGAAAATAGATTTGTGACAATCACAACATTTTCAGATAGGGCAAACGACGTTATTTGTCGCCAAATACATTTGGCTAAATTGCTGGCATGTTGAAAGATAAAAAAATGACCCGGAATCAAATTGCTAAAATTTTAAAAGCCTCTTGAAGTTAAGTGAAGAATATTAAAAGAAAAATTGATATTGGCGATGATTTAAAAGTCAAACGCACAGGTGCGTGTGGTCGTCCTCGAATGACTCGAATGACGAAGAAGTTTCTAAAGCAGTAAAAGAAGTATCTGAAAGGACAATTTGACGAATGTTAGCTGAAGATAGCCTTATTGTCCAAAGACCCGAATTCAAACCTAAAATCACATTGGCCATGATTACAAAACGTAATTGTTCGAGCAAAACATGGAAAATAGATTCGACAGAAAAATTTAACAGTAAAATATTTCAAATATTCAGGATAATTACACATTTTAGTCAAATATTGAGGTTGTAATAGTTATCTGGGATCTAAGGGCACTTGAGCATCCATTTTGGGTCCGTAAGATTTGATGATTGATTCTTGTCCATAATGATCTCCTGATTTGAAGAAGTTTGATATGCACATTTTCCATCCATAGTGTATGTTGATTTAATTGATATTTTTCGAGAAAAACAATAAAATAGCGTTTTAATGAAAAAACATTTCTACAGTGTATTTTTTAGTATTTTGAAATTATTTTTTTTTAATCATATAGTATTAGCCGAGACAATTTCTTTTGAAATTTTGTCCATTGTACTATTAGTTTAATTTGTTCAAAATTCGAAATAAATACAAACTTTTCACGTCTCTGTGCGCCCGTGTGCGAGGGTTCGGTCGAGGTTTCAAACCTGAAGTTTTCAACCCCCCCCCCCCCTTGTCACGAACCCTAGCACAAAGGCATATTACATAAAATTTTACCATAAGTATGAAAATAGAATTCTGTTAAGGCATGCTAACGGTCTTACAATAGAATAACAAAAATAATGTGAAATACTTATTTATTAGCTTTGGTCTAATAATATCTCAATCCTTGAATTTTAAAATAATTTTCCAGTACGAATTCTTTGGATATGAAGCTGACCGTCGATCCAGTATCTATTCATGCAATATCTCGATGGTTTTAATTCTCAAAATTTAGTTATTCTGACTCAATAACTATTTCAGGAAACGAGCTCACCGAAGCGAAAAGAAGAATTATCATAGACTTTTAACAGTTCATATTGAAGTATTTGATATCCTATAATTCAATTTGTATCTTTCCTTTAATTTGTACCGTTCTTTACAATTTAATTTGTAGCAATTTTCTAGAAGCGTATGTTTTATATTTCGCAGCCCCTTCGTTCTCTCATTATTATTTTCTTTTTCTTCTTCTTAAAAAACCAGGATTCTTTATTAATATGATTCTAACAAGGTAGTGTCGATTTCGTGCAAATCTCTGTGCTGTGTTTGCTCTTTGACGGAATGGAGCTTCGCTTTCCTAATTAGTAATTTAATTAGAATTTTTAATGGCTCTTTCTGTTGGCCAGCAAACAATTCTCTTTTTCATTTAATCTTTCTTTTGAAAATTGGAGAATCAATTTGAATAAATTAAAAGATTTAATTTGGGTTTTTAAGTTACATGAATTCATCAAGTTGTGTGACTGCAGTTTTTCTAAAAAAAATAATATCGCGATGCTACATAACCTCAAATATAGGCTAAAATCGCGATTTTCGCACTATTAGGTTAGGATATCTCAAAAGCCTGACGTGATAGAGCAATTCTAAGGCCAGAACATTTCGTGTTCAGCGCATTCAAAACCTTCGGACAAGTATACTCTGGTTTCTGGTTCTGACATTTGGTCAAATTTTGTCGGCCTGTGATTATTAATATTATATTTGAATAATGCTAGAAAGATGCGGTTCTTTCGGAAATTTCTGGCTTTTTTCCAATTTTCAATTGGAATGAAGTAATAATGAATTCAAGTTAACAAAATAATTGCTTGAACAATTTATTATCATATTTAATAATATTCTTTTTGCTTAATTGGTATAATGTTGCGGTTTTTTCTGAAAGTTTCAACTTTTTGTCTATTTTTCATCAGGCGTGACTTAATAATTAATTAGATTTAGCAAAAATAGTAGTTCAAACAAATTATTATTGTTTATGACTATCTTCATCTATATCAATGCCCGATAGTTGCGGTTTTTCGGCAATTTTGACCTTCCTATCCTTTTTCTTACTTGGTGAGGTAGTAATAAATTAAATTTATCAAAAAAGTTGTTGAAAAAATTTAATATTGTTTATAACTATCTTTTCTTAGAAAGTGCTAGAAAGTGGTGGTTTTTTCTAAAATCTTTAACTTTGCATCGCCTTCTTATTTATGAACGAATAAGTCAACCACAACAAAAATTATTTTTCGAATGGTATTGTTGTTTGAAGTGAATTATTTTTGCTCTTTTCCCAATGCTTACAAAAAATTAATTTAAAGAAAAGAAGTTGTTTTACACAAGAGGCAAAAACAAAGAATAGAATAATTATTTATTTATTTATTTCAATTACATTCCCCGCGACCCAATTAGGTCATTCAAATGCTAACATGATAACAAAACATATAACTGCCTTATAAGAAAAAAGAAAACTAAATCTATCTCAATAGCGGCGGCGATTACATGTATAAAGCTCAGGTTTTAAGACAAAGCGAAAATAAATATATTTGAATGTTTCGAAAAGTTAATCAAGTTAATCAAGTTAATCAAAGTTAGGCTATCGTGTAGTATAAGTTTATCGCTTCCAAAAAGGATAAACAATAATGTGTAAATGAAAAGTATTATAACGCATTTCTAGCCTGAATAACATATGTGTTAACGCATCTTAAAAACACAAGCTTGGTCACAGAAAAAAGGTCGAAATTATTCGTTCGGCTGCTAGTAACAAGTCTGTTTATGTTAGTACACATGTAATAAATAGGTGCCCTCTGACCTATAGCACTTTTGGGTGGAGGTGTATGGAAAGGAACATAATGTTGAGTAACAGATCGAGGCACCTTAAACAATATCTGTTGTAAAATAGCCGGTACATCTACTTCGGATCGTAAAATTTTGAACATATATAAACATGCGGCAAGGATGCGACGCTCAGCAAGCGTTAGGAAATCAAAACTCGCACACATAGCTAGGTAGTCTGAGCCTCGAGGGGGGTAGGTTCTGTCTCGTTTGAAAGTAATATATTTAATGAACCTTTTTTGAACGCTTTCAACTTGAGTGACGCATTTTGCATGTATCGGGTTCCAGATTATAGATCAATATTCGAGCCTTGATCTTACCATAGCATTATAAAGCATAGGAATAGCGAAAATGTCAGCAAAATGTTTGGTAGACTAAATGATAAAGCCAAGCGCCCTCGAGGCAGAGGATACCATTGCTTGAATCTGATCTGTAAAAAGAAGTTTAGGGTCGTATAATAGACTAAGGTCACGGATGGAGAAAACCCTTTACAGGGGGGTAATGTAATCATTAATAGGTGGAAGAACTAGGTCTTTAAATGACTTGTAAAATTTTTTTTTTGTATTACAACAAGAAGTTTATTGCAAACTTTAAAAGAAAATCTTGGAATTGCAAATATTATAATATCAGCACAAATTAAAAAGACTCCAAACAAATAATTAATTCATTATAACATCTCACGGGATAAGCTAGACTTACTGCAGTCAGGAAATTGCTTCATGCACTCTGTTACCACTTGCAGTAAATATTGTTTCTGACTTTCATCTCTAGTAAGAAGAGAACTAAAGTCCGTTATCAACTTTATACGTCGTTCTGCTACATCCTTAACCACTCTTAATTTTCTGACTGTGGTCGCACCTTGCTGGTATTCTACAAAGATTCCAAAGACTCGCGTCTTTGCTGAGAAAGGATGTGTTAATTTGGAGGCCCAAAAAAAATCATTGGATTTTTTTGGGATAAAAGCGTTGGTATTCTTTGTGAGATTGCCCTGAATGAATGATGCTAACAGGCGCTTCAAGTTTTCCGGATGCTGGTCTTTCGTTTCCAAAGCATTCCTCATAAAATTTTTCTTTTCTGGCACCAGTTCATCGTCAAAAAAGACTAACGCTGCTACTTGTGGTGTTAAGTACCACAAGCGGGTTTTTATTTTGTTTAAGAGGGTTTCAGAAACTTCCCTATCTTCTTCGGCATAGAGCTGCAAGTCTTTTATTAATTGCAGATCCTGAACTGGGGCTTTGTTTGCACGTGGAGTTTCAACCTAATACTTGATGTAAATTAATACCAGGAAATCGCAAATCTTCCTACAAGCAGATTCTTCCGCTGGAGACATGAGGTATTTTTTTCGCAGTAGGAACATTTTCAGGCACTAAATGGCTTTTGCCATCCACCTCGCCTGACGCATAGCACCTGGACGACGAAAAAAAATTCACGCTTTGGGATGCCGCCCAAAAATATTAACGGCAGCTCAAGGATCTCCCTGTAGTCCTCCTGCCAGTAATCGTCATTCAGTTTCTCCATGAGAAAGACCAGGATATTTTCTTCCTTATTCTTTAGGGCTTTTTTTACATGTGGGTCGTTGATTCCAGGTTCGTAGTACTGGGAATCCAGACTGGCCCACTCATCCTGAAATTTTTTGAAGAAAGGAATGGATGGACCCGTTGTTTTCCCGAACTTTACTTCAAATGCACTCTTGAGGAGAATCTCTGGAATATGATGTCTGCACATGACATATAGAAGATGCCTTCCAATTTTCTCTTCCAGCAAAGTACAGGCACCGTTTCGTAAACCAGTGTTAGCTATTTCCGTATCGTAGCAAATTCCTTGGAAAAGGTCAGAAGACCCCCATTCCTGAAGGCATTCAAAAACAGCTTCAGCTTTTTTCTGTCCTGATTCACTCTCCAGCTCGGGAACTCCTAACAGAATTTCGTTGTCTTCAGCAGTAACAATTACGGACAATTGATCAACCTTTCCTTGCCCTGTTAGAGATGGAAGTAATTTTCCGTCCCAGTGCACGATAAATGCTTTGTCCGTAACTTTTCCGTACTTTCGTCGGACAGTTTTGGTGTACTGAGCGCGAGGTTATTCTCGAAACCTGCGACTTGAAGATCGACCGACGACAAGACTATATCACTATGAGGATTGATGCCGAAAAATTCGCAGGCAGCCACTAAATAACGTGTGGCTTGTCTGTCACTTACTTTAGCAGCGTCTAAAGCTGAGGCAAGCTTTGTGACATAATATTTTGCTTTGGTTCGGATGACGTAGATTCTGCTTCTGAATCTGAATTTATACAAGAAGTAAAATATTGTTCAACAGACATGGGTGCTGCGAAATCAGGGTCTGCTGCATGTTCATCTCTAGCCACCTGTCGTCTCTCTTCGAGCGAAGCACTGTGTATTTTGTTAAGAAAACTGGAGAAAGGATATTTTCAATTATTTTTTAATCGAGGGCCAGTATTCTCGAAATAACAGGTTTTTAAAATAGGTAAGTACTCATAAAAATTCTCATTAATATTTTATCTAGTTCACCATTTTTTTACCAAAGAGATGAATTTTCTACGAAAATTATGAATCTTCAACGCAAAAAATGAATTTTCAAGAAAGTAGTTCAATTTTCAACTAAGGAGTTGAATTTGCGACCTATAAATATACCATTTTAATCGAAAATATAATCGCTGATATTAAAAAAAAAGATTTAAAAAAAATGAAAAACAATTAATTTAAGTCCCGGGCCCCCCCCCCCCCCCCCATACAACTCAAAAAAATATTGTAGAAGTTCCCGAAGAATCAAAATAGGGAAAAAAGTACCAAAAAAGTTTAATTTCATTTATTTTTTTGTGAATTTCCACAAGTTCTCGGGTGATTTGTCACAAGAAAGGACTGCTAAAATATTATTAAAGGGTTAAGTATTCAGGAGGACTTTTTTCGTATAGAAGTCCCGAAAAAGTGTTACTTCATTTTATGATAATTCTTAGAAGGTCTCAGCAATTTTAGTTACACAATTTCCAGGAAGATTCCATTTAATTTCATTTGTTTTTTATTTTTACACGGGCTTATGGCATTTATGATCCAAAAAATATTACTGAAATAGTAGTCCTTAGGGCGGCCCTCATTTTTTATTTCTCGAATTTCTCTGCTCTCACCCGTCAGTTTAGTTCGAATGCCCAAAAAAAAAACGTTTTAAATTTAGGCAAAATCTGTTAATATTTAGGGGTGGCGTAAAGACCATGAAGTTTCCCATTGACATAACATGGTAAAAAGTCAGCTTTTTGTAAATCTAACATTTAACGACGATAGTATGTTACAAATAATTGCGTGTTCCAGTATGTTGTTCAGAATTCGTCAGGGAATAAGAATCAATCATAAATTTGTACAACTATTTTGTTAACTTTAATTAATTATTACCTCACTAAGTGAAAAAACGACAGAAAGGTAAAAATTACCGAAAACCCAAAACTACCAGGCATTGATACAGATGAAGATAGTTATAAACAATAATAATTTATTTGAACAATTGTTTTGCTAAATTTAATTCATTATTAAGTCCCGTCTAGTGAAAATAGACAAAAAGTTGAAAATTTCGGAGAAAACCGCAACATTTTTCCAATTAAGCAAGGAGAATATTATTAACAATGATAATACATTTTTTTTCAAATTATTTTGTTAACTTGAATTCATTATTACTTCGCAACAAATGAAAATTGGACATTAAATAGAACATTTGTGAAAAAACCGCGTCTTTCTAACTCCATTCTATGAGGAAATTGTTAAAAACAATAATAAATTGTTTAAACAATTTATGTAAACATCTAATCATCAGTATGAAATCATTTAAAAAGTGATATTTTATTCGTATTCTATGGCTAATTTTGAGTTCGTGGTGCTTGCGGCACCCCTAAATCTAATTTTTTTTCAAAACAAAAAAAATGGATATATTTTTGTGTGCATTCGAACAAAGGGCCTAGGGGGATAAGCATGTAAAAATGGCCCCCGCACGTATCAAGCCTATATTGGCACCATATATTGAAATCTATGTGAATATAAAATCCTGCAAATTTCAACCTCAAAATTTCATTTATTTGGGAGTTGTGTAGGGGGGTAGTAAAATCAAAAAATACGTTTTCCTCGAAAATGGCTGAACCGATTTTAACGATCAAAATATATGTTGTGTTAACCAATAAGACTACTTTCAGAAAAAAGCTTGGATTTTTTTGGACAAAAAATAGGGGTAAAAAAAAGGTTAACAAATTTTGAAATTTTTTTTTTGAGGTTTTGTTTTAGAGGTACACCTCCAATTTTTTTTCCAAAACAAACCTTGAAGTGTCTGCTTCAACATATATTTTTGTCAGATTTTTCGTGGTGGTGCATCATGGTGAGAAACGATGAAAATCATGCATGCCGCACAGTACACAGCACGCTCTCGCTCCAGCCGGGCACATCGAACTCCTCTGTTCGGTTGACACTCTATTAGTTTAATTAAACAGTCAGCTGGAATAATGGTGCACTTGTATTTTAAGGAATCACTTCTTTTTTATATCTTTTGTACATAACATTATGAAAAACAAATGCGCATTTTTAAAACTTTACCCTGTAGTGAAATTACGACTGCTGTGAAATTACATGACACCGAACGAAATAGTTGAAAAATATTCACGAAAAAAGGTTGTAAAGAATGTTAGTATTCCATGTATATAAAGTATTTAAATAAGAATCGTCTGCAGTTGGCCTATAAAAATGTTTGTTTCCGGAGTTTACCATGAGGAGGTTGCAATACGATTTTCAACTCCTCATTGGGATGCTTTATGAGTGTGAGTCCCCTCGCCTCTCACAAAACGAGGTGCTTTTTTAATGTGAGTCCTCTCGCCTCTCACAAAACGGGGTGCTTTTTTAGTGTGAGTCCCCTCGCCTCTCACAAAAACGGGGTGATTTTTTAGTGTGTATATTCTTGCCTCACACAAAACCGAATACTTTTTATGTAATTATTTCTTTTAATCTTCATCACTGTCACTTTCAATTACTGGAATGTAATTATTTTTCTTGATACATCACTTAGTATTTCCGCTGGTTTAAAAACTTTGCATAAGTATCTAGCATGAGATAAATAATATACTACTGCAGCAATATGAGAGCAACAACCAACAGTCCGATTCCCTCCCTAGGGATCGTAGGACCTTGTAGCTAGTGGGAGGGCTTACGGGTCTCACTAGACTATAGATCTGGAATAGGTGAACCTGAGGGGTTACAACGCGAGGTGTGACTACTCTGGGGAACTGACGGACACTAGTCGGTGGGACTTAAACTAAGGAACGATCCTTCTACGAGGTAATGGCAAAGCCTCCTGGAATATCGAGCGCGCGAGTTCTCATGCTCCCAAGCTACGATGTGATCACCGTGTCAAGAGCTGAATGGCAACAGGGTGAATAAATCCTTGAACACCCTGGCCTGCCCACCTCAGTAGGGGCGGACAGGTGGGGGTCCAAAAGGAGGTGTGTGGACGGAGACTTTGGGACACCAGGTCGAATCCTATAGTATTTAGACCCATCCCCCGCAAGCGGGGCTCTGCGGGGGATGCCTTCTTATTTCCCTAGCTTCTCGTCGGACTCAAATGAATCCAACAAACACAAAACAAACCAAAACCAATGAGGGGCCCGTCTCGGGTCCCTCCTTCAATCCACCGCTAAAAGTGGGAGGCTCCTTAGGGGGCAACCCACCAGAGACGGTGCGAACTAAAGATAACGGTGGAGACAATCTTGTCGAAACCGTTAAAGAGCAGCTAACGGAACTCTCCGTCAGGGGAAAGCGACGTTGCGGCGCACAAAAAAGGAGAGACCGCAATTCGCGTCTCGCAAACAGCAGCCAAGGCACCACACAAGGGGCAATGGCTGCGGAAAGTTCACCTAAAGCCACCCCTCAGGCTAAGCCTATTAGCAAGAGGAAGAAGGGCTTCGGAGAATCTCCCTTAAACAGGGAGTTAAAACGGCAAAAGGCTCTGGAAACACAGGGCCTGACTTTCGCGCAGATGGCCAACAACGCCTTGGTGAGGGTTGTCGTTACCGTTCAACGACATCTTCATCAGGTCGGGGCCCATCGTAGTAGAGGCTGCGGACATCTGGTCGCGTGATTGGATAGTTGAAAAAACCCCAACGTTTAGGCTTAAAGAGGGCCAAAACTTGGAAGTCAAAGGGACGGAGTGTCTGCAGAGGTACCGTAGAGCGACCGTACTGATTCCCGGCAACCCCGAGAGTCCGGCGGTCGTTCTGCGGCGCCTGAGTTTTCAGAACCCGTCTCTGCGAACTGATTCATGGAAGGTTTATTCTGACAGGCAGGGTTCCAGGCCGAAGGGGAGAGGCTGGATTTTGCTTGTTGGACTTCCTGAATTCTCAATCAGAGCCCTTGCGACTCTTGATTACCGCTCCTATCTAGGGGCGAGTAGGGTTACCGTCCGAGTGACCCACAGCAAAGGCGCCTCGGCGGTTCTAGCCAGACGCACGTCTGTGGTGCAGACAGGTATCGCCCTAATCCAAGAACCCTGGTGATGCAGGGAAAGGATTTGTGGCTTGTCAGAGTGTGGCTCCATATATAAGGGGCCCCTCAAAAAAACGCCAAGGGCATGCATAGCCGTCAAGGGTATGGATGCGATCTTGGTGCCTAAATTCTGCTCTAGAGATCTCACCGTTATTAAGGCGAGACTCAGGGGCAGTTGCGGAGAAAGGCCAGAGGTGTATATCGCCTCGGCCTATTTCCCTGGCGATGCCGGGGGACCACCGCCTCCTAGAGAGGTGGAGGCTCTAATTCGACACTGCCAAGAGAATAAAATTCCTCTGTTGTTGGGCTGTGATGCAAACTCTCACCATACGGTGTGGGGAAGCACAAACATCAACGGCAGAGGGAGAGATTTAATTAAATATATAGCAGGCACAGAGCTGGAGATTCTGAATCGGGGTGATACTCCCACATTCCAGACTAAAAACAGAAGTGAG